>CAUYRH010148723.1:0-15826 GCA_963574655.1 Perodicticus potto | reverse complement strand
CTTAGCAAAGTATCTCAAGAATGGAAGAAAAAGTATCCAATGTATACAGCCCTAATATGAAGCAAATTTATATCTTTCAAGTGAAGGTTACAACCCAGTTATTGCACAAGAAGATGAGGAAAGAGGAGAGGAAGGGAAGGGGAGAGAGAGGGTCGGGGGAGAGAGGATGAAGGGTGAGATCACACTTCAGTTGCATCTTTGAAGGGTCAGGAGAAAATTACTAAATGCAGAACACAAATGTTTTCACACAGTAAATGAGAAAATCTCATGAATGTTATGTCGAATAGGTGGATGAAATTATCTCAGATTGTATATGAAGCCCACATACTGTACTCCACGATTGAACTAATGTACACAGTTATAATTCAATAAAAAAAAAGAAAAAAAAGAGTTTTATGTTCTCTTTCTTAAGTTGGGTAGAGAAAACATAAATGTTTGTTTCATCATTTTTCTTTTAATTTAAATACATCACTTTATTCATAACGAATATCTCATAATTTTTACAGAGATAAAACATATCCATACCAAAATCATGATCACAGCTATCTCTCAGGGGAGCAGGAGGGAAACTGAACTGCAGATACAAGGACTTTCATCCTGATTATTTATTCTTTTAACAACAGTGGAAGAAAATGTAGCAAAATAACCAAAATATTCAAGGTACCAATTCTGACGGTAGGTGCAGGAGATAACAGACTTTTGCTATATTATTCTTTTCAATTTCCCTATTTGAATTATTCTCAAAATAAGCACTTGTATGTCCATCTCCTTTGGGCTAGGGTTTCAAATGTCATAGATAGCAAATCCCTAGACAAATAGATTCCTAGGAAGATAGGATATAGAATAAGAATGTGAAGAGTAACAACATAGACATTCTGTTTTATCTTCTGAGATACACAAAAAGCAACAACATGGTGCATCATGAAATAGCACTCAGCTCCTGGCTGCGGTGATAGATAGAAAAACAATTTCAGTCTATACCCCATTTTTATATTGCATATCATTTTACACTCCCTAAATCACCATGGGGTCTCTTTTTGACAACAAAATTAACAGAAGGTGAGCAGTAAAATATGTTTTATTTAAGGGGAGGAAATAGCAGTATGAATCTATTTACTAGAAATCAGTAGCACTATTCCATATATAAGCTATCACTAAGTATAAATACATTTTAAGGGCTACATCTACCTTATGAGCTAATAAAATAACTTGCAGTGCAATTGAAACCTACAAAATTCTAAAAGATATCATTTGAATTTTCAAAGGCATAGCAGTCAGAAAGTGTGCTTTTGAAAGCTAAGGAAAGAAATGCGCAAAATGGAAAGATAGAATCTTCAACTAAACAAGAGTCTTGTGTAACCCAGGAAGAGAAGTGAAATTGATATGTCAAAGAACTTGGAGAGTGAAATATGGAAACTATCAAAACCAACGGAAGGAAAAATGCATGAGAAGATAAGAAAAGTCTAGGTGAAAATTGAGGAAAGTGTCAGTGAAAATGTCAAATGCTTTAAGATGTCCACACGAAAGTACATGCCACTTCTCTGAGGAGAAAAGACAGCTCCATATCAGCAGAAAACTGAAGGTTTGTAAACACACGTGCAGTTTATAGAATGCCATTAAAATATATTGCCATTCCCTCTTCTGTGCCTGAGTATTTGGAGTCCAGCTAATTGAGATTGAGAGACTATTTCACCAGCCCCAAAGCACAATGACACTCAAAGATTAACATAAGTTATAAGCCCCAGGATGGCAGGGTGGGTGTTTGATTTATCATTTTTCTCTCTGCAGCACTTATTATAGTACTTTCTTCATAATATGTACTTGATAAATTTATGATAAAAAATAAAACCATCCCTGCTAGAGAAAAGAGATCTGTTTTACCATCTTAATACTGAAATGTGTGCTAAGGTAAATTAAATATTTTCTGACAGCTAGGTAATAGGAAACACCAGATTAACCCCACCACTGTACTTGGAGATAGCTGTCTTGATAGGGTTTTCTGAAACATGATATTGCAAATATACATTGTGCTCAGTAAATGAAAGCTTTATCATCAGAGAGGCAGCGTGGAATAATAAAAACAGCTCCTCACTAAGAGACTCAGTACTACCTCTTAGACCATTTAGTGTGAGATCTTCAACATTTCACTTTACTTCCCTGGCTAAGGGAAGCCAAAGTTTCTCTATTTGGAAGATGAGACTGTTAGACTAGGTGATCTTTCATATATTCTCTTAAGTGAATCCACAAAAAGCAAAGCCTAAGCTCCAATTTCCTTAGACTGCACTTTGTTTAAAAGATCTTTCTGCATGATTTAAAAACCAAAATGAACCAGGAAATGCAATTTCCCACAGCAGCCCAGCAAGGCTTTCCTAACTAGGTAGTGATGTACTGAAAACAGCAGCAGAACCGTATGAACTTAGTGAAAACAAAATTGTTTCCTCCAAAATCAGTGTATGTGAAAAGACCCATTAGGAGTAATGGGGTTCAGACATGTGAAACAACATCATGGCTGATTTGGCAGTATGGGAGTCCCACACTGCAGCCCTTCTCCCACAAACAGACATGTCAGCCTGGCAGGGGAAACTGGGCACCGGAAATGAATAATCAATAACCTCTGCCCCATTTGCCTGTCCCACTTCCAGTACGCTCCATTCTATGGAAAGCACAGCCTCAGTCGATCCCTATGGTTTGAAGAAATTGGCTCTGCTAAGGCAAGGTAGTAATTCCCTGTCCTTGCAAGGTATGCTAAAGCCAACTTCCCTTAAATGAAAAAAGACTGAAAAAGATCAGGGAAAATATACAATGAAACCAAAATAGTATTAACTGAAATGAATGTGGAAAACCAAAATGAGTTGCATAAATCTTTTGACTTGGAGGTGCACATTAATTCAACATATCTGTATCCACAGAAATCTGCAACCTTTTATGAATCTCAACATTTCAAATTTCCTTTGGTAAGTTAGAAATAGTTTCACAATATATAAATTAGATATAAATCATTGAGATACAATATAGATATAATTTCTTTTTTAAATTCTCTATAATAGTGCACATATTATGTACCCTAAATGAAGAAACCTCATATGAGATTATTTGGTACAGAATTTTACCTTACAAAAAGACTCTTCTGGTATAAACAAGCAATTTCTGTGAAATTCAATGCTTTGTATGGTAAATGAAGACTCTCTAGAGTTCAGATTTTATTTTTTAACTTTAATCATTAACTTTTTCTTTTACATGTCTGATTAGGCTTAATGAGAGCTAGGTTAATGAAGTGTGATGTCCCATTAAATACATCAACTGACAACAATTAATTCCTCAGAGCGTGTTCTCTGTTGATTGATTGTATTTATCAGTGTAGAAAAATTGAAGTGATGTAAATCTCTCAGCAGAAAATAAGAATCTCAAACTCTGAGACTTTAATTCAAAGATAATTATTATTTTCTATAAGAAAACTTTGTCCATCCATTCAGAAAATGAGTCTGTTGACTTGTCAACAAATTAAGGAAAACTTCACAGAAGTGAGTTATCAGTCAATTAAAAAAAAAAAGCCCATTATCATTGAAAGTCTTAGCTAGGAGCTACCTGATGGTACAGTGTTATCTACAGCTGTTACTTTAGCTCTAAGAAGTACCTCATTGAAGTGCTATATGAAAAGCAATATGAAGTTTAGAGATTTAGAAAGAAAGATCAGAAATATAGAAAAGTATATAAGTAAATTCAAACCTAGAAAAATCTCTAAATCTCTTAATGTTGGTAATAGTCCAACTTCTAATAAATCACCTGTCATAGGAAGCCTATAAATTCTTTTTTTTTTTTTTTTTGAGGCAGAGTCTTACTTTGTCACCCTCGTAGAGTACTTTACTGTCACAGCTCACAGCAACTTCAAACTCTTGGGCTCAAGGACTCTTTTGCCTCAGTCTCCCAAGTAGCTCAGACTATAGGTGCCCCGGTCACAACACCTGGCTATTTTTAGAAACAGAATCTCCGTCCTACTCAGGCTGGTCTCAAACCTGTGAGCTCAGGCAATCTACTCCCCTTGGCCTCCCAGAGTACTAGGATTATAGGTGTGAGCACTGCACCTAGCCAGCCTGTATATTCTCACAAGTCACCCTCAGTAATAAAAGGCCATCACAGAGAATTTCTGAAGTGATCCTGGTTGAAGTCGTGCAGGATTTTCTGGGACATTAAAATCCATTAAAATCACCTCAGTGAGTGAAATAAACCAACCTAGAGAGATCCTAGATGGAAAAGATCACATATCTGTTTAAAAATAGATAGCTCAGTGATGAACCATATTAGAAAATGAAGGGTTGAAAACAAGCAAATGGCAAAGGACTCAACACCATTAATGATAAAATATCTCTTTTAAATATGTCAGATTTTGAATATTTAAACAATAGCAAGCCAATAAAGTGTCATATACATTCTCATTATTATAATCAGTTCTAGTGTCAGTTGTCTCCATCCAGTTCAGTGTCTCCCAAAGTATAGATTGAAGATCATATTAAACTTCAGAATTATCTGGAGTCAGGTGCAGATTCCAGTTAGAAATGCAAATCCCTAGCCCCTTCCTAGGGACCCAGAAGACCATGAGAATCCTCATTGTTAATAAACACTTCCAAAGATTCTTGTGCATCACAATTTGAATTTCACAGTCAACTCAATGAATCCTCACTCCCTCTTAAAAAAGGAAGAAAAACTTTCTATAAACTGTCACCACAATATGAAAGAATTAAAGACAATTATGTTTCATGTAATTATAAATACATGAAAGAGGTTAATTGAACAAAATATCCTGAACTCCTACCACTTCATGCTGTGCCTTGTATTTATTCTCTACAGCACTCACCACAATGTTTTGCATCATGATATAATTGATACATTTATTTCCCTTGCTTGGTTATTAGCTATTAAGGAGCAGTATCAGTGTCTTCCATTATTTTCCTAGTATCAAACATGGTGTCAACTATAGGGAGTGAAATGAAGGAATGAAAGAATAAATATTTGTTTAGCAAGTAACCTTATTGAGATATAGAATTCATCTTAAGAGGCTCCATTATAAGTTGCCAGAAGAGCAATACATCATATTTTATTGTATGTAGCATGTGGCTGATTATAAGACATGCCATTATTTCATATATTAGTAATAAAGAAAAACTGAGGAAAGTAAATGTGACACCACCATTGATTGTAAGATATATTCTACTTTCAAGGTTGATAAAAATGTTAAAAAAATATATATATGCCTTACTGCTAATACATAGGTAGCATGTTATATGGCACCCAGGTAGCTGTAAGGAATAAACACACCTCCACAGGAAATAATTTTCTTGCTTGTAATATCCATTCATTTCTATGTCACCATATTCCCATGTTAAGCAAATAGGGTCAATATTTTACTTCAGGAATCATAGTCTGAGAGTTTCTGGGGAAAGTTACTTTTCCCACTGAACACTGTCCAGAGCATATACAATTCACTGTTAAATGTGGGTCTTGGGAGATACTGATTTATTGATCATCAAAACAATTCACTTGTCTCTCCATCTAGCATGCATTTGTTTAGCCCACAGAGTTCTAAACTATGAACCTTAACTTGTATTCAGTATTTAAATGAGAGTAACACAAATAAGCAGGTGGGCCAGGGATTGAAGTCATCTATTCAAATGAATTTTAAACCTAATTAGGTGACTAATTGTGCATTAGAACTTAGCTGGTGTACAACATGTCACGTATGGTTAATGGTGCTTTAGTATAAACATTTTCATTCAAATTTCTTTGTTCTCCATTTTCAGTGAGTCAAGTGACTAAAAGACGTCTTTAATTTTAGTCATTCTGTCTATTAAATTTGCAGATATTTTAAAATATTATAAAATAGAATTCAATGTTAGAAAAATGAAAAGTAAGAGAAGTTGCCATTTAGAGCCTCCCCTGAGCCTTATATGTGGTGCAGAATTGAAGCAGTAAATTCTGGGCCATATTTGCCAAATACAAAGTACTACAATGGTAATTATCAAAGGAGCATTATGTGGTTAAAACCTCTCATAGGCCTACATAGTATGACAGTAAATAAACTCTTTTAATATAAAAAAATTTCTCTAATTAAACTTTTGGGGCCCTCGAGGACACAGACAGTAAGAATTTAAACTAGTTTTTACTCAATGAACCCAACAAGGAGATAGAATTGTGGTATCAAAGAAATAAAAAGCAGGAAATTCATCTTTTAAAGTTCACATGAATCAGCTCCAGGACACAAAGCTTAGAAGTTTGGTCTCTTCCTCTACCTTCCTTCATAAATAATTGACCTTACTAAGATGCAGCAGTTCGGGGGAGTGAAGAGAGGGTAGGAGTAACTCACATTTAAGTACTGACAAGATCCCTGCCTTTCCCAGTACCTGACTGGGCACTCAAGAAACTAAGGGGCGAACATCAGAGCTTCTTCCTCCTCTTTCTTTCCACTGTGGACTCTCCACTTTTTCAATGGCCCATGACATCAAATTTTTTCCTTCCTTTATCAGCCTCTGTCATCTCCAATTAGTATTCTGCATTCGTGAAAACAATCTCCTTCTCTTATTGTATAACTTTGGGAGGAAAACTGGAAATCTGAATTTTCATTCTGGCCTCACCACTGATGTTCTTCTGTGTACTTAGGCAAATCCCTTCCTTTCCTGAGCCTCACCTTTTGATCTGTATGATAACACCTATTTCACAACATTAAGTAAGATGATGTATGAGAACAACTAGTTTATGCGTAGCACAAAGATTGGAACTCATTCAACAAATACTTGTTAAGAGCCTCCTCTGTGTCACGTGTCACTGAGACATAGTTGGTATGTAGGGAGGCTAAAGATGGAATAGTGAACCAAACATGCTGGACACCTGCCCTTTTAGAGATCCTATTAGGCTCTTTATAGGCCTTAGGGTTTAGTTGTAGGGCAATTAAACAAACAACCCCAAACACCAAATAAATCATGTTAGCACTTTAAAAACAAGATGACAGTGAGCTTTGTGATCAGATCGGGAAGGTGAAGATTGTTCCAGGTGGAGAAAACAGTTGAGTGAGGGCAGTAATCACTTCAGAATGTCAAAGAAACTGTGTTTATGAGCCACTGGCAGCTTTGATACAACCTGGGCAAGAAAAAAGGGTCAAAGTAGAAAATGAGGATTTCTTAATGAGTTTGGACTTTTTTCGTGGAACAGCAAGAAACAAATAAGAGGATTTTAAATCAAAGAGGAGGAGTATGAATAAAATTCTAAAACAATCACTCTTCTTTTACTTTGGAAAATAGATTGCAGAGAAGCAAAACTGAAAGAAGGAATACCTGCTAGCAAAGAGTGTGTCATTCCAAAAGCAGCTGGATGGAGCCATGGCCCAGAGAAGGACTACTGGGGATAGGTGGAGATAGATTGAGGGTAAAATTAAAAGATAGTTGATCATTTATTTGAATGTGTGTCAGAGGAAAGGGGTAAAGAAAAGGCAGAAAGGAGTTGATGAAAATTGAAAGTCAAGGAGTCAGGCTTCAGTAACTGTGAATGACAGGGTCATAAACTGGAAAACCAGAGAGGCAGCCCAGGGGAGAGTGAGGAGAAGATCAGTTTTAGATATTCTTAGAATTCTGAAAATGCTTCTTAGGAAGCAGATGAGTTCTCCAGGAATAGACAACTCATGGTCATTGGCTGGCAGTTAGATACATGGGATCAGAGTTTAGGAAAGAATTTAGTCAACATTTGTCAACTATGTCAACATTAGTATTTTTTTTTAATCTGCTTCATTAACTTGTGCTGTGTCTTCGTTTAGGATGATCTTTCTGAACTGAACAGTTCACCTCATACTTTCTCAGGTTACTAAAAAATGGCAAACCACTGATAGAAAGAGCATCTAAGACAAAGCGATCTAAACATTTGCCAGCTCTGATCCCAGGACACCTATAATTTTTCTGAAGACTAATTTTCCTGATCACAGTATGCAAAGACAGCAAAGTACATCTGTTGGGCAAAAACCTGATTTTGTTCAATGTACACTTCACACATCTGCCATTTTGTCACATTCTCGTTTAAGTAATTTGAAAAAGGCTGCCATAGCAGGTTACCTCAGCTCACATGTGGAGGGCTTTTGTCAAATGTGGTCTGGGGAGGAGGAATAAGAACTGGAAGCTTTCCATGCTGCAGAATTCACAGAGCAAGTTGGGTTCTTGGTTCTCTAAAATGCAAGGAGGTTTGCAGTGCAGCAAGCATGGTGGGATATTCTGCAAAGAGGTCTTGCACAATTGGAACTTAACATGAAAGTCTGTGTTCATGAGTACACAACTGCAAGGAGAAACTGGAGATTTCTTCACTCATTTTCTACTGGAAGGCTCTGCTGAGTGCTCTATAGCCGTGAACAATTTCTTTGCCAGTTGCATCAGGTGCTTAAGAAAAGTTTTTCACAAACATCTTAGCAACAGCTTTTCCCCTGATGCTTGCTGTGGCCTTTTGGGTTTAATCAATGTTTCACCTTTGAAATTCATTTTCTGAGTTTTAGTCCATAAATAGCATTTATATTCAAAACCAGCCTATATTTCCCTTAGCAAGGCCTGTCCAAATTCTTCTTGACCTCACTGCACCACACTCTTTCCTTCTGGGGATAAGCCTGGAAACTCTCTGGAACAAGGGGTCTTATGACCTATAAGCAAGTAAAGGAGGTCAGAGAATTTCTTTATGGGCAGTTCTTACACATAAGGCAGGGGAAAGTTAGAGTAATAATGTAGGGTTTATGCCTCGCATTGAGGAAAAGGGGTGCTGGTTTCTATGATCCACCTTTGGGAAGGGGGATTCTAGTTTCTATGACTTGCTCCAAGGGAGAATGAGAGACAAGAGACAGAAAGATTTTACTTCTGAGGACTCTACTTTGGGGTAATATTTTCCTAGCTCCAACAACAGCTACAATTTACTGAGTGTACCCAATATAGAGGACTTTGTGAGTTCTTTCCTAAGAGCTTAACATACTCAACAAAAAGCAGTCCCTTAAAAATGCTATGAAATTTATCTTGGTTTTAATCACCTTTTCTCTCTGTAGATGAAGAAGGGATTTCCATGCTAGGGTTAAGGGAATGGATGAACACATAATACCCAACCCTGGTAGGATTAGACAGACAGCAAGTTATTCATCACATATACTCACAGTCCAGCAGAGAAGGACACCACATGCTACAGAGGGTCCCCTGGGGGTTGTACTCAGGAACAGTGAGCAGCCAAGTGCTACAGCAGGCAGGCTTGGAGTAACAACATAGTAAGGTACTCCTGGTTATTACGGACAGTGAGATTGGCTTCTTTGAATAATTCTGTGGTCTGGCAGGGAAATCCACAGGATTTCTATAAGCAGAAATTACACCTGGTTCATTTGAAAAGAAAGTTGTTTGGCTTTCATTCCTGGAGCAAAGGAGACTTCATTCCTGGAGCAAAGTGGGGAAAGTAACTTAGAGTTAGGACATTTGAGACCCTTCCAATTTCACCAGATGCCAAGGCAGCACATAACATTAAATCTTAATTTCAGGCCTTACACCATATTATTCTTCTCATTATCAGTTGCAGAAACTGAAATCCAGAGAGATTTAATAATGTCCTGGGGTCATACAGGTGGCAAATGGTACAGCTAGGATTTGCGCCCTGGTCTCTGTATCTCCAAAGCTTAATTGGAAAAGTTATTTTGAAGAAGTTATTTCTTTCTTATCTTAGGTAGATATTTTGCATTATATTTCCAAGCTTTCTCTGTTTCCTTTTTGAGATAGAATATAAAGATATCTGATTACATTGCCTTTACTTTAAAAAAGATAAACACCTACATCCTGCCTAGAAATTATGGAAGGTAGAGTAATACCCACTCCTGTCCCCTAAAAAATGTCCTACTCCCTAGAACTTATGAATGTATTACTTTTCATGGCAAAAGAAAACTTGAACATATGATTTAGCTAAGAATTATCCAGGTGTGCCTATGTAATCACATGAAGATCCTTGTAAGCAAAGAGGCAGGTTAGTCTGAAAAGGAGATATGATGACACAGTCAGAGGGTGAAGCCAAGCAGTTGCTGGATGGAGGCCATGAGCCATGGAAGGCAGACAGCGTCTAGAAGTTGGAATGGCAAAGAAACAGATTTTTCCTTAAAAGACTCCAGAAGGACTTGGTCCTGCCAACCTCTTGACATTATCCCCGCGAGGCCCATTTCAGACTTCAGATCTCCAGAACTGTAAGATTATAAACTCATGCTGGTATTTTAGCCATTAAGTTAGTGATAATTTGTTACAGCAGCAATAGAAAAAAAGGCAATGATAGTAAGCATCAATGCTTGTTCCACAATTCCTTATTTTCTTCCTACACCTCCAATTTCTTCTTAGGAGGCCTGGATACTCATGAATCTTAGCCTCTGCTCCTTTCTTAGATTCTTTCAGTACCCATGTCTGCTCTGCTTACCAAAATTTTATTTTGACTCAAGTATCATATTTTATGTTATTAGTCCCCACTTGATCTCTTATTTTCTTCTCAAGGTTTCTCATTCCCACTTTATTTCTGCTTTCTATTTCCTTTAAATACAAAGCTCGGTTCTATCTGTCTTCAATTTCTATGTCATTGATTCCTTCCATGCTCTGTGCTTCTTCTATCCACTTTAGTGCTTTTTATCCATCTCTGATCTACTAGCATCACCCCTTATTCAGCCTAAATGTTATTTCCTTTGAGAAGACTTCCTTATTTCCTAGACAAGGTCAGAGCCCCACATTATACAGTCATGTCTCAATCTTTGTAGCAATAATAATTTACTAAATACTTTTTCTTAAGTTCTGTCTTCTAATACAGTCCTTGTCCAAGAATGCTTCAGGTCTTGTTTACAACTGGATCTCTAACATTGATCCAAGCTTCTGGTACATAGTATTTATTCAATAAATGGTTTTTGAACAAAAGAATAAATACATATAAAGTCTCATCAATAGTTCCTATAACTCAGGAAAAAGCACAACCATTGTTTATCTTAATACTAAAATGAAAATTTTCCCAATAATTAAAAGGACATTGTATATAGCAATTAGCAACATTAGTATAATATATGAAATATTTGTATTTGCAATTAAAAGGTAGTCAACATTGATATGTATGTGTATATGCAAATTGAGCATCCCTTATGCAAAAATCTACAATGCTCCAAAATCTAAAAAAATTTGATCACTGACATTAAGCCACAAGTGGAAAATTTTATGCTGACCTCATTTGACAGGTCACAGTCAAAATGCAGGCACACAACACATAGTTTTTTCAGCATCCCTATGAGAAAAAAAGACCCCCTTCAATGTCCTTTCAACTATATCTTTACCATGAACACCAAGATTCCCCTGCACAAGCAGACCCACAAAGACATACAGGCTAAACATTCCACAAGTTCCTCATTATTCCCGATGTGGAGCCAAGGCCTTTATTCATTATTCACTGTTTTTTTTTTTCTTGTTCCCTACTCTGTGGTGTAAAGGTATTGTTGAAAATCACAAAAAGGCCCCACAGATATCCCTATGGGTAACAGTGATAAGAAAAAGAGACAGCATTTGTGTTTATAACACATAAAGTCAAGCTGTTGGAAAAACTAGATAGCGGTGTAAGTATGAAACATTTTACAAAAGAAATATGGTATTGGGATGACTACTATATATGACAAGAACAAACAGAAAGATAAACTGTTGAAGTTCTGTGCTGATGTGAACAAAAGTTAATGAAAAATTTAAAAAATAAAAACACTATATAAAGCTAAAAATGAAGATCTCAGTTGTGTATTGAAAGAGTAAATCCATCAATGCCACATGAACACATGCCACTTAATGGTATGCTGATCATACAATAAACAAACATCTTTTACAATAATCTGAATAGGGAAGGAAATTTTGAATACCCAACAAGCTTGTTGCATAAGCTTAAGAAAAGGTCTGGGTGGCTGATCCCTATAATCCTTGAAGTCTAGGTGAGAGGATCATGTTAGACCAGGAGCTTGAGATCAACCTGGGCAGTAGAATGAGACCCTCATCTCTACAGAATATTGAAAAAAAAAAAATTAGCAGGACTGGTATATACTTGCCCTAACTACTTGGAAGGCTAAGGCATGAGAATTATTTCAGCTCATGAATTTGAGGTTGCAGTCTCAAAAATGTATTTTAAAAAGAAGTAGCATTTCATTATGGCATCTGCTGATCACAAAGAAGCAGAGAAATTCATAGAGTTTGAGTTTACTAAGGTCATTGCTGATGAAAATCTGACACCAGAACAAGTTTATAATGCTAATTAAACATCACTGTTTTGACATTGTTCTACCAGAAAGACACTAACTGCAGCTAATAAAACAGCTCCTATGGAAATTAAGGATGCCAAGGACAGAGTAGCTGCACTGGGATGTGCTAATGCAGCAGGCATACACACCTGTCAACTTTCTATGATAGGCAAAAGCTTATATCCTCACTATTTTCAAGGAGTGCATTTTTTACCCATTTTTTAGTATGCAAACAAAAAGCATGGATCACCAGGGACATTTTTTATGATTGGTTTCACAAATACTTCATACCAATGAGTCATGCACACTGCAGAGAAGCTGGACTGGACAACAACTCCAAGATTTTGTTACTCCTTGCCAACTGTTCTTCTCGTTCTTAAGTTTCCACCCAAAATAATATTTATTCCATGTAATTTTCCCCAAATGTGACTTCCTTAATTCAGCCATTTGATGGGATAGCCTAAGATTAATGAAGAATAAACATAAAACACTTTCTGGAATCAATGAATAGAAGTATGGGTGTAGAAGGTCTTTCAAAAGAGTTTAGCATGAAGGATGCCTTATATGTTGTTATCAATACTTAGAACACAGGAACTAAAGACACAGTTATGTGCACCTGACACAATCTCTGCCTGCATCTATGTGCAGTGAGAATGATGAAGAAGGCAGTAACTTTGAAGAATTTGGAACACGTAATTTTGGAATCAGAAATAATGGTGATGTCAAACAATCACAGATGGTCCTCATGGATGGCTGAGATAGCCACACCTTTACTTATTAATAGTTCAATGTACACAAAGTTTATTTTATGTACAAAATTATTTAAAATACTATATAAAATTATCTTCCAGCTAGGCATATAATGCATATACAAAACATAAATAAGTTTCATGTTTCTCACACTTGGTCCCAACCCCCAAGATATCTCACTGTGTATACACAAGTAATCCAAAATTTAAAAAATACAGTCCAAAACAGTTCTGGTCCCAAGTATTACAGATAAAGAATACTCAATCTGTATTTGTGTGTGTGTGCATGTAATCAATTTCTAAGGCCATCCTTTATGCTATTCTGCTATAATGAAAACTAACATATCAAACCAACCACCACTGAATAATATCATTTCTACAGCTAGGTCAATAAAACATGATAGAATCTATATCACATTGCAGATCCTCCAAGACTGACTTCTCCTCAGGGACAGCTTCATAGATTTAGAAGACCGTACATTCAGGAAGCCTCATGCTCAGTTTTTTGTTGTCTTAAAATTGATAATAATTATTGAACAAGGACCTCATGGTTTTGTTGAGCACTGAAAACTTCAAACTGTGAGGCCAATCCTGTTCCCTATGGATGGATTCATTCTACAACAGTTTTTAAGATGTTATTTTTACATATCAAGCATCATTTATGGGAATGCAAATAAGATGATTTCCTTAAGATAGTCAAAGAAGTATTTACAATTACAAAATAATGCTATGGAGGCAAATTTTTAAAATTATGGAAACATTAAGGGAAAAGTTAAATATTATGACTTAGAGAAGAGAGCTTTGAAAGCTTCTCAGAAAAGATAACATCTAAACTGGATTCTTAAGAATGAATAGGAATTCTTCAGTGAAAAAGTCATTACTAATGCAGTGATTAGAATTACTTAGTAAGTACCAAAAAAAAAAAAAAAAAAGACAGGATAATAGGACTGCCCACAGCTACTTTTCCAGATCACAGGGTATCCAACTTGTTCATTTCACCACTCCTTAAGGGCAAGTCCAAGACTGCTGCCCTACAATAACCCCATTTGAAAACAAGCATACTGCCTACTTATTTGCAGTTTAAAAACTCCTGATCCAGTGATACAGGAGGGGGGAAATGAGATATGAGGACACAGAGAATCTTCTAAAGTTACCCAAGAACACCAGAACAGAAGCCACAGACATTTGGTGCAGGAAATATGAGAGGCTTGTTGGTACTCCTTTCTAAGTACCCAAAGAATCTTAGCCAAGACATTTATATGGATCCTCTCTCTTTCTGGATAACATCACCTAGATCAGCCCATTGGCCCTTTGGCACCTGACTCCCCTAGATAACTTTCTCCCTCTTCTCCTTTTAATCTCAGGGTAAACCTTTCCTCTACAACTTTTTCTAGTGTTCCTCAAAGAGAGGCTCTTCTTTTCTCAAACCTATTCACTTTTTTTCTTGCATCTTCCTTTTACAGTGTATTAAACCCTGTGTAGCACAGTAAAAAGAAGAAAGGAAGAAAAACTCAAGAGTTAAGTGTCCTTATGAAAGAGACTACAACAGGTCCTTAGAGCATGAGGAAGGAAATTGTGGCTCAAGATTCTTGAGGCAGAGCCCAGAGGTTCTTGGTGAATAAATTCAACATCAATGAATTCTTATGGCTCAAATGGAAACCTTGGCTCCCTCCACCTTCTCAGAACTCTTCCATTTTCCAAAAGAGAAACCTAAAAAGATCTGGTCATCGCTCACAGATCCAGAAGTTCTGGCTTCACTTTTCTGTTAAAAGATTTATTTCAGGAGGAATGGCAATGCCTAGAATATGTTCAGAAGTATGCATAGAAATTTGTGAACCTAAAGAATTATAATAACCTGGATCAGCAGAAAGATTTTCCATTTCAATGCCAAATAAATATCATTTTATTTGAGCAAGAGAAAGATCCTTGGTTTGGCTGCCAGAGAGCTGAAAGAATGTCTGTACCCAGATAGCATACATAGTATTGCTGCATATCATATTTTTTGTCTAATTTTAAAATCTTCAACTTTTAACTGAATCTAGTATCAATGTTATGCTAGTATCATAAAACAAATTGAAGGTGTTTTCTTTTTTTCTATTCTCTGGAAAGTGTACAAAGGATGATTTTAGTTCTTTCTAAATTTGCATTGTTCCAAAGCACATTATTATAAAAATGTTAATTCTTCTTCCTTCACCAATTAATCTATACATTCAGTGTAATCCTCATAAAAATCCCAGCAATTTTTTTCGATGGAAATTGATAAGCTGTTTCTAAAACGTGTACAGAAATAAAAAGAGCCAAGAATATCCAAGGCAAATTGAAAGAACAAAGCAAGATGACTTATATTGCCAAATATCAGGGCTTAATAAAATTATGCTGATTAAGACATTGTGGTATTGGTATAAGAATAGAAAAAAAATGATCAACAGTATAGACACAGAAGCCCAGAACCAGACCCACACAGACATGTTCTCAGGATAGGACCCTTCCCCTTGCCTATACCCTGTGTCAATGCTTTCTATTCACAAGGGGAATTGGAAGGTCAGGGGAAAAGGTTGTAATCAGTCCCCTTGATGCCCTGGCATAGGTGGAAAAGTCGAGTATTACAGGGCTACCAAAAAACCAAGCATGTCCAGCCTCAAACTTAAAAAGGAAACTACTTTCATGTCTTAGTTAATGGTGAAAGGTGTGTGGTACATGTATATCATGGAATACTATGCAGCCTTAAAGAAAGAAAGATGGAGACTTTACCTCTTTCAAGTTTACATGGATGGAGCTAGAACATATTCTTCTTAGCAAA
>CAUYRH010148722.1:0-36635 GCA_963574655.1 Perodicticus potto | reverse complement strand
TCTACTCTAGTAAGGGCTGGATTCATTTTTTTTTAAGCCAGGAGTTTTTTCACATGACCCATCTGCATTTACAGGGTGTGAAATTGGATTTTTCCTGTTCCCCAGAAATTTGAATAAAGACTCAAAACTAGGGTGGCACCTGTGGCTCAAAGGAGTAGGGCACTGGCCCCATATGCCAGAGGTGGAGGGCTCAAACCCAGCCCCAGCCAAAAACTGCAAAAAAAAAAGACTCAAACTCATGTCTAGTGAGGGATATTTGCCTCATATCTAAGAAGAGCTCAATGCATCGCTGCTGAGAGGGGTCTAAACTGGTCAACTTCACACCCAACAGCCTAAGGAGAGAAGCATCCAGATTCATTAGGGGAGGTTCCTGGAGGGAATTCGTAATAGTTGAGAGTTTTATCATGTTCCCTGCCCTTCCCACTGAGAAATGGGACGGAGACAGACCTTAAGAGAACCACCCACTGATCAGTGGTTCCCAGGAGGGAAGGCCGGCATCTGATGCACTCCCCATCTCACCCCGCTGAGCTGCAAAATTCTGTGGTCCACGCCTGCTGCCACCAGGATGGAGCCCGAGCAAGTGCAAGGGAAACCCTGACTTGAGTTGTAGAGGGCTACAGGTGGGTATCTGACCACCGCCTGCGCAGGACAGAGCAGCAACTCCTCTTCTGCCTTTTACTGGGGCAAGGTGGCGAGCGTCTCATACCCAAGTGGATGCCGGAGAAGGCGTTCTGGGTGACGCTGTCCTTGAACACCTTTGGAAGGGCAGGAGCTGATAGGGGTGGTAAAAGGGTAGCAGGAAATCCCAAAAGCCATCAGGGAATGGAGTGTGGAGGTTTTCTACAGGGCTTTTTGAAGACTCCCTAAAATGCCTCATATTAAGAGCTAATAATCAGATTCCTGCTGTAACAGAAGATATTGAGCAGAAGACGTTATGAATGACAAGTTTTATAAAAAGTAAAAAAAATGTTCTTTGCTTCCTTCTCCCAGAAACTTTCCTCGCACGCAGGGATGTTCACCTTGTGGCCGCAGGCTGCACACAGATTATTTGAGACGGAGCTTCTGCTTCTCTGTGGTATCAGATATCATGAAAATTATGCATGGGCCTTTTTTTTGCTCATCAGCTTTCATCAGTGTTTATGTATTTAATCTGCGGCCCAAAATAAACCTTCTTTCAAGGCGCAGCAGAAAAAAAGAAAAGGTTGGGCATCTCTGCAGAAGAAGCAAGGTGAGGTGAGAAGGGGAAACGGTGGAGGGAAGCTGCCGGTCCCCAGACTTGGGGCGAGGCCTGAACAAAGGACAGGGAGAAGCTCTTAAAAAGGTGCCTGAGAGTGAATTTGGATTTAGACTGGTCCAAACATTTCCATACATGCAAATTAGTCTGTTTTCATACTCATACGTGACCAAAAAGCTACAAGATCTTTTTGAGATGCTATCAAGACACAAGGAAGGGAAACCCAAAAGATTATTTTGAAAGTAACAATGAAAACAAAAGTGCAGCTGCTTGACTCACAGTACCTTATCCAGCTCAGGCCATTCAATCAGATGATTAAAGAAAAATATATCTCAAACAGGAGAAGAATGAAATCTGAGATATCATTATTTTTACAGCAAGCATAAGCCCTGATGCCTTCAATAACAGTCAGATTGGCTAATATGAAAGCACTTACTTGCCAGAGGCCCATAACTCTCTGGATATCTGCTTTAGGATTTTAATTACTTAGAACCCCTACTATGGGCCTTATGCAGGCCAGGACAATCCTTGTAAGTTTTGTCCCGTGGCAAATGTCATCATGAGAACCACATCTGGAGCTCTGCGTTACACTGAATCATGACTATATCGATTCTCTTCTTTCCTTTTTCTTTTTTTCACAGGTTTTTTTTTTGGCCGGGCCGGGTTTGAACCCGCCACATGAGGTATTTGGGGCCAGCACCCTACTCCTTTGAGCCACAGGCAGCACCCCATCTATTCTCTTCTTTAACCCTTAAAACACAACTGCAGAGTATTGTCCCGTTTTACAGACAGTAAAATGGGTTCAGCCAGTATTTGAATTCAAATGTGTCTGATTCCAATATGAACATTCTTTCCATGGGACCACATCTTATTTTTGTTGCTGTTGTTGTTGAGACACAGTCTCACCATGTCACTCTTGGTAGAGTGCTGTAGCATCATAGGTCACAGCAACCTTAAACTCTCAGGCTTAAGTGAGTCTCTTGCCTCAGCCTCCCAAGTAGCTGGGACTATAGGTTCCTGCCACAACACCCATCTATTTTTTGTTGCCGTTGTCATTGTTGTTTTTAGCTGGGCCAGGCTGGGTTCAAACCCGCCACCCTCAGTGTATGTGGCTGGCTCCGTAACCACTGTGCTATGGGCTGTGCTATGGGGGCTGAGCCGGAACCACATCTTATAAGAGACACATTGATTCAGTAGTGAATTATAAATCAGGAGAACTGTAACAACTGTTTAAATCATGAGTGAACTCCAGCTAATTCTTTAAGTCAGTGGTTCTCAACCTTCCTAACGCTGCAACCCTTTAATACAATTCCTGTGGGTCGTGACCCACAGGTTGAGAACTGCTGCTTTAAGTAGACAGTCACAATGACTTTGAGAATAACCATAGTACTTTCAGGCCATTAATGGGGATTCTGTCCTTGAAGTTAAAATATAAATGCTAATTTGGGAAGATCATCTTTGGCATGCAGCGATACCTCTAGCTCACCATCAGCACTCTAGACAGAAAACTGGGCATCCTCCATGAATACTACTAACACTAGGACCAGCACACATTTAATGTCAAAGCTCACTATGGGCAGTTTTTGAGCACCTCTTCTATGCCAGCTTATCAATGCCAAGTCATCTGAATTCTTTAGAGGGTTCCTATCCCCTAGTTGTCTGCAAAGTTAATATTCTTGTTCATTAACTATCACAATTCCTTGTCTTGGTATAGCAGGAACAACCCAGGCTTATCTTATTTTGAAAAGAGAAGAGACCAGGTCTCTGTCCTGTTGGACACCTGCCTTGAACAGATTCTATTCCCGTCTCTAAATGGACGCACCCAGGAGGTGGAGGGGTCCTGACAACAAACCTAATGGGCAATGCTGAAATCGAATTTGTTGAAAGGAAGACATAAAAATGTCTTTATCATATCTCTTAAGCCAGGTCTACTCTGACTTACAGGAGATTAATGTTTCAGTTGATTGTTCAACAACTTAAAAATGACCATCAAGATTTTTTTTCTTGGCTCAGCACCTGTGGCTCAAGTGGCTAAGGCGCCAGCCACATACACCTGAGCTGATGGGTTCGGATCCAGCCCAGGCCCGCCAAATAATGATGGCTGCAACCAAACAATAGCAGGGCATGGTGGCAGGTGCCTGTAATCTCAGCTACTTGGGAGATGGAGGCAGGAGAATCACTTGAGCCCGGGAGTTGAAGGTTGCTGTGAGTTGTTATGCCACGGCACTCTACCCAGGGTGATAGCTTAAGGCTCTGTCTCAAAAAAAAAAAAAAAAAAAAGAATTTTTTTCTTGAGGCTGGGCGTGATGGCTCATGCCTATAATCCTAGCATTCTGCAGGGCTGAATAGGGCGGATCACCTGAGCCCATGAGTTGGTGACCAGACTAAGCTAGAGCGAGACCCTGCCTCTAAAAATAGCTGGGCATTGTGGTGGGCACCTGTAGTCCCAGCTACTTGGGAGGCTAAGGCAAGAGAATCACTTGAGCCCAGGGGTCTGAGGTTGCTGTGAGCTGTGTGCCATGGCACTCTACCGGGGGCGACAAAGTGAGACTCTGTCTCTACAAAAAAAATAAATAAATAAAAAGAATTTTTTTCAAGGCTAAGCAAAAGGTAATATAATGATTAAAAAAACTGAGAAGTTGGGGCAGCGCCTGTGGCTCAAGGAGTAGGGCGCCAGCCCCATATGCCAGGGTGGCGGGTTCAAGCCTGGCCCGGCCAAAACTGCAAATAAAAAAAAAAAAACTAAGAAGTTGAACTTGTGAGAAAATCTTAAGAAATTTATGTGTTTATGGCAATTAAAGGAAAGATTAAAAGGCGCCCGTAGCTCAGCGAGTAGGGTGCCAGCCACATACACTGGAGCTGGTGGGTTAGAACACAGCCTGGGCCTGCCAAACAATGACAACTACAACCAAAATATAGCCAGGTGTTGTGGTGGGCACCTGTAGTCCTGGCTACTTGGGAGGCTGAGGCCAGAGAATCACTTAAGTCCAAGAGTTGGAGGTTGCTGTGAGCTGTGATACCATGGCATTCTACCAAGGGTGACATAATGACACTCTGTTTCAAAAATATATATATATATAAAATAAAACATACAGATAAACTATTAGAATTAATAAGTGAATTTACTAAGGTCATTGGATGTAGGGTCCCTATGAAACATTAACTTGTTTCTAAATGCCAGCAAGAAACAATTAAAAATGCAATCTTAGGTCAGGCATGGTGGCTCCTGCATGTTATCCCAGTATTTAGGAATGCTGAGGTGCCTAGGAGTTGGAGACCAGCCTGAGCAACATAGCAAGACCCCACCTTGACAGTATTAGCTGTGTGACCACGGTGTGGCGGCTCACACCTGTAATCCTAGCACTCTGGGAGGCAGAGACAGGAGGCTCACTTGAGCTCCAAAGTTCAAGACCAGCCTGAGCAAGAGTGAAAACCCGTCTCTACTAAAAATAGAAAAATTAGCCAGGCATGTGGTGGGTGCCCGTAATCCCTGCTACTTGGGGAGCTGAAGTATGAGGGTCACTTAAACACAGGAATTTGAGGTCGCTGTGAGATAGCACAACACCATAGACCTCTAGCCTTGGGCAACAGAGATTCTAAAAAAAAAAAAGTTAAAACAAAACAAAACAAAAAAATAATCTTAACCTTGTTCCATAGTCCCAGCTACTCTGGAGGCTGAGGCAGATGGATCACTTGAGCCCAGGAGTTTGAGGCTGCAGTGAGCTATGATCATACCACTGCAAGCAGCCTGCAGAGACAGAGGGAGACGCTGTTTCCAAAAAAAAAGGACAATTTTAAAAATAGAAACATTTACAATTGCTTGAGAAAGTTTTTTTAAACCGGCAGGAATGTATCTTTTGGAAGATGTATAAAGTATAAAAATACTTTATACAGAAGTTGACAATGCCTGTGCTGGCTTCAGCAGCATATCTACTAAAATTGGAACTATACAGAGGTTAGTGGCCCTTGTGCAAAGATGACAAGCAAATTCGTCAAGTGCTCCATATTTTATTTTTTTTTCAGTTTTTTTTTTGGCCGGGGCTGGGTTTGAACCCACCACCTCCAGCATATGAGGCCAGCGCCCTACTCCTTTGAGCCACAGGCACTGCCCTCCTTTTTTTATTTCTTATTTCAACAGACTTACGAGGTACACGTTTGTTACATGGATGAATTGCATTGTGCCGAAGTCAGGGCTGTCAGGGTGCAGTCATCACCAAAGAGTGTGCGTTGTAGGAGACAGGTCAATTTTTTTCCCTCACATCCTCCTCTAAGCCCCCTCCCTCTACCTCCCCTCTGCCTGTGCATCTTTTGTTTTGAGTCAAGAGTTCTGCTTTGTCACCCAGGCTGAGTTCAGTGGCCTCGCCATAGCTCCCTGCAGCCTCGAACTCCGGGCCTCAAACCATCCTCCTGCCTCAGCCTCTCCAGTAGCTATCACTACTGGCATTTGCCACTATGACCACCTAATTTTTTAGACTTTTGTTTCTCAGGCAAATCTCCACTTTCTGGGGTCAAAGGATCCTCCTGCCTCAGCCTCCCAACGGGCTGGAACTACAGGCATAAACCACAGCACAGACCTGATTGGCCTTTTTGACAACAGCAACCTGTGTGCTGTCTATGCCAAATGTGTAGCAATTATCTCAAGACATCCAACCAGCATGTGGCCCACCTGGAAAACACACTCAGGACCCACCGTGTCAATGCTGCAGGGAGAAGCCAAAAGCAACAAGGAAAAAGAATCCACTAGGCAGGGAAGCATTTTGTTTTCAAATATACATATGTATATGCGTGTGTATCCTGTCATTGGTAATTTTGAATGTTACTTTTTTCCATGAAGTCAAAAGGTAAGTATGTGATTGGGAGTGGAAAAATAGGAGACAGAAATCAGGTGTTTGCAGTTTTTCCATCTTCATTTGTGTGCAAATTTTTAACAGGGTGTATAAAGTATTAGTGCAAGTCAAATGTTTCAGTGAACAAATTTTAGTTCCACTTTGTTACAAATAAACCTGTTGAAATTTTCTGGACAATGCTATCATTTGGATTTCTTTAAAACAAGTAAATTTCTTACCGACAATAACTCAGTGTTTGTAGCACTTTTTTCATACAGGAGATTCTACTTGTTCACTATGCTTTTCTGAGTTGTCCTGCAGGCAAATGGTGTTTCTTTTGTGTGTGTTTTGTTTTTCTTGAGACAGTCTCACTCTGTTACCCTGGGACTGCCCTAATGTCATAGCTCACAGGAACCTCAAACTCTTGGGCTCAAGCAATCATCTTGCCTCAGCTTACTGAGTAGCCGAGACTACAGGAGTTCACCACCACACTTGGCTATTTTTTTTTCTTTTTTTCTATTTTTAGTAGAGATGGGAGGTCTTGCACTTTAGCAGGTTGGGTTCAAACTCCTCAGAGTTCAAGCAATCCACCTATCTTGGCCTCCCAGAGTACTATGATTACAGCTAATATATGTTTTTGCTTTTCTTTTTTTCTTTTTGAGACAGAGTCTCACTCTTGTCACCCTGGTTAGGGCACCATGGCATCATAGCTCCATAGCACCCTCAATCTCTTGGGCTGAGGCAATTCTCTTACCTCAGCCTTCCAAGTAGCTTGGACCATAGGCACCTGCCACAATGCCCAGCTCGTTTTCTATTTTTAGTAGAGACAAGGTCTCGCTCTTGCTCAGGCTGGTCTCAAACTTCTGAGCTCAAGCAATCCACCGACCTCAACCTCCCAGAGTGCTGAGATTACAGGTGTGAGCCACTCCACCCAGCCCAAATACATGTTTTTAATGTTGTCTGTCTTCTGTGCTGATGTTCCTATGTTATTTTTTTTTTTAAAAAAAAAGGACACCTGAATAAGATATGCCATGCAAATGTCCACCAGATGTCAATTCTCCCCCAAATTATTTACAGTCATTGTAAACCTAATCAAAACCCCTAGAAATTTATGTGCAAATATGTGAAACTAACAGACAACCTAAAGTGTACATGGAAATGCAAAGGATCAGAATAGCCAGGGCAATCGTGAACAAGTACAAAACTGGGGAATTTATTGTACTGGAAATGAAGACTTATTATAAAGCTATGCTAAATTATATAGTGTCATATTGGTACAAATAGAGAAACAGGCTAATGGAATAGACAAAAGAGCCCAGAAAACACACCTCTTTGTACGTACCTGATTTATGACAAGGACAGCAGTGTCCAGGATGGAAAAAGGACAATGTTTTCAATCAACAGTGCTGGGTCGATCAGGTAAATGTGAAAGGCAAAACTTCTAGAAGACCACCAAGGAGAATATATTCGTGACCTTGGGTAACCACTTCTTCATTAGGACATGGTAAGTATTAGCCATAAAGAAAAAGACTTAAGGGCTTGGTGCCTGTGGCTCAAGCGTCTAAGGCGCCAGTCACATACACCTGACCTGGTGGATTCAAATCCAGCCCGGGCCTGCAATGATGGCTGCAACCAAAAAATAGCTGGGCGTTGTGGTGGGTGCCTGTGGTCCCAGCTACTTGGGAGGTAGAGGCAGGAGAACTGCTTGAGCCCAGGAGTTGGAGGTTGCTGTGAGCTGTGATGCCACGGCACTTTACCCAGGGTGACAGCTTGAGGCTGTCTCCAGAAAAAAAAAAAAAGAACAGAACCCGAAGAAAAAGACTTAAGTACACTGGACCACATTAATATTAAAAACTTACTTTCATCAAAAGACAACAAGAATGCAAAGCCAGAGTAGAAGATACATGCAATGTGTATAGACAGTAAGGTTCCATAATTGTAGTATATAAAAAACTCCTACAAATTAGTAAGTTAAAGACAAGAAACTCAACACAAAGTGGGTAAATGGGCTCAGCGCCTATAGCTCAGTGATTAGGGCACCAGCCACATACACCAGGGCTGGCGGGTTCAAACCCAGCCTGGACCAGCTAAACAACAACTGAAACAACAACAACAAACAAAAA
Source organism: Perodicticus potto (assembly GCA_963574655.1). Lineage (NCBI taxonomy): Eukaryota > Metazoa > Chordata > Mammalia > Primates > Lorisidae > Perodicticus > Perodicticus potto. Next base: position 28,452 of record CAUYRH010148722.1, on the reverse strand, counting down.
ATAGGCAGGTGTTATGGCCGACGCCTGTAGTCCCAGCTACTTGGGAAGCTGAGGCAAGAGAAACTCTCAAGCCCAAGAGTTTGAGGTTGCTGTGAGCTGTGACACCACAGCACTCAACTAAGGGCAACATGAGTCTCTATCTCAAAAAAAAAAAAAAAAAAAGTGGGTAAATGGCTTAAAGAGGTATTTCACAAACGACAATAGCCAAAGGCTATTAAGCATATAAAGATGCAGAGAAGTGGAAAAATACTGGTAAAACCACATGTTGGGGATGTGGAGCAACTGTAACTCTTACAAACTGCTTATGGGAATTTACACTGATAAAAAACGTGGGAAAACTGGCAGTACTTCATAAAGATACATCTATTTCTATACATTCCTAAGACCGAGTAATTCCACTCCTAGTTATGTACCAACAGAAATGCATTCATGTGCTCATTCATGAACGTATATTACTGTTCCTGGGAGCATTACGCATAATACCCTCAAACTGGAAACAACCCAAATGACATTTCAGAATGAATGCCAACTGACACCAGAATAAACGGTGAGATAGTCATACAATGAAAATGCAAGAAAATGAATAAACTAACAACTGATACAGTTGTTACCGATCATTTGTGACTGATACAGATACAGCTGTTACAGAGATACAGTGATACAATGAAAATACAAGGAAATGAACAAACTACTGCGTCTGCTCAGCCACCATTCTCCCTTCTATCCTGTCCGTGCTACATCCCCAGCTCTCTATCCAATCCTTGCCTAATTCATTAGTTTATTTAAATTGTTTTGCTAGGTCTACTCATACTTTCTTAAAAAGAATCGGGTAATACAGAGTTTATATGCTTCCTAGTTCTTCAAGGAGCTAGCAAACCCAAACAAAGGAGAATTCTAATTCCAGTTAACCATGGAAAGTCCTAATTGCAGTCTCACGGGGGTTTAAGCTGAGGTGCTCAAAGTCTTGGTTCATTTTGGGTTAGGGTCGTGTAGGTTTTTTGTTGCCTTTTCCCCACATCCTTATTCTTCCCAACCAATTAAAAAGGTAAAAACCTTTCTTAGCCTAAAGGGTGTTTAAAAAACCTAAGGTCTAAAACCTTATTGTAAAGCCCTATAAGAAGCCAGCTAACATGAGGGAGGAAAAATAGTTCTCAGCACTCCCCCTGGTGGTCTGAGTGTATCCAAATGACAGACTACGCAGCACTGCTTGGCCAAGTGCAGATTCCAGGAAATAACTAATGTGGAAAGGACATAGAACAAAATACTTTACAAGACTACCAAGGACAGTTGAGCAGTTGTTAAAGGCAAAGGCTGTGAAGTCACACACAAAGAGTTAGTGTTCTAGGACTACTACTTAATGAGATCTACAACCATGGATAAACCACGGTTCCCATCATCATCCAGGGTTGTTAAGCTAATTCTATAACTAAAGCACTGTGTACACGACTCAATGAAAAGATGAAGTGAAAGGCAAATGGTGGCACGCAGAATTCTAAATACTAAAAGATAATCAATGAGTAAGAAAACTGATCGACTTCCCAGGAAACAAATGTTTGCAAAGAGCTTTAAAACACAAAAGCACCTCTGACAATCTATAACAGAAAACAAACAAACCTACTACTAATTTAGTCAAAATACGGTTTGCCCCTTTAACAACATGAGTTTGAATTGTGTGAGTCCACTTATGTCTTTTTTCTTTTTCAACACAATATAGATCAAAAATACAGTATTTGCAGAATGTGAAACGCAAGTATAGGGAAAGTCTGCAGGGCAGACTTCGGGACTTGAGTATGTGCAGATTTTGCTATGCATAAACCCCCACATATAGTGAGGAACAACTATGCAAGAAATTCAGTTTTAAGAATTCCAAAATTTGACAAATTACAAAGTGGATATACTTCCATGCAATGCAAACAGCAAACGAGATGAAGTACAATCAGTCACCACTTAGTGCTGCTCAAGAACCAACAGCTGCCTGCTACTTCAAACACTGGCACCCCCAGCCTATCAAGTTTCTCAGCCCTTTAATCTGCTTTTTTCTTTTAAAGAAGAAAAACTGAAACAAGACAAATGCTTCCTGAATCACCCACTTCCAAAATGAAAGGGATATATTTAAATAAAGTCCACACTGTACACCAAAGGTAAAACAAATATTTTTATTGCACATTTATAAAATCTGCATAGTTGTATCAAGTATCAAGTGTTCTTCCCTCTCACAATTCCACCATTAATCTTAAAATTTGTTTAAAATACAGTATCCAATTGGAACCTTTTTAAAAATGGCCAACAGGGAATATTTTTCTCTCTACATATACATATAGTTTTTTTTTCTTTTTACAAACCCACATCCCTTATTTTTAAGAGCAAAAAAAGGGGAGAGGAATTAAATGGTCTTTTGAGCCAGTAGTAGCCTTAGACAGCTGTTTTAACAATTTTCAGATATTAGAAAATTTTACCTACATGGTTAACAACTATCAATACACTATCTTTAGTGAAGTTTCACAACGCTATTCTGTCTGGTCTTCAACTGCTTTCCTTTCTTTCACTCAGGGCTAAGTATGAGGTTTTCTGGTTTATTTAAAAATAGAAAGGAGAGAAGAAAGAAAGGAGAGGCAGCTCTCTTGACTTTTCAGCATCTTATTGCCATGACCTTGTATTCTACCCACACGTAAAAGGGCGCGGCTTGTCAGTGAGTCACTCTGTCATCTCCTGTCAAGAGCCAGGCAAGGTTTATATTCCTAATCTCCTGCAGTTAAGAATCTTTAAATGTCACCTGTATTTGATAAAATAACTAGCAGCTGTTCATCTAGTTCAGGTTCTGATGAATCACTCTTCTATTCTGCTGTCAGAAATATTTATGCCTGAAGGGTAATTTAGAAAGTGGCAAGAGGCTCAGAAAAGCCCAGGCATTACTGTAGGTGCAAAGGCGTTTCGGGTCTTCTGGCATAATTCAATACCTTAATACACTGGTTCTTGCCTTTTCTAGCTTTTAGATTCTGTACCTAAAAAGTGCAAATTTGTTTTTAAACCTCCTTTACACACGCAGCATGGCTGGGGTCTGAATCTGAATCTCACTTGTCCACCTAATCCTCTCCCAAGGTGAGTACTATGACAACAGACTTCTGTGCAAAAGGCAGACAGCCAGGTACCAGGACAGGCCCGAGCACGTGGGGGCTTATTTCACCGTCACAGTTGAAACTCCTTGAATTGACTCCATGACAGCTGCAAATCGGCTACAAAGGTCATAGGGAGAATTGGGTCGAATAGTTGGAGGCTCCTTCAAGACAATGATTTCTGCAGAAGGATCTAGAAGCCTGGGTAGAAACTCCCCTAGGCACAGCTGCAGGTTTTCTGTGGAGGAAAAATGGACAGTTGCATATTGAACTCTGAGTAAAAACTAATAAGTCTGCAACTGTACAAGAAGGCCTTTAAATAACCCCTTACCTAACCTCAAAAGTCAAAGCACTAAGCTGGCCAGCTAACAATAAATGATGTTCCCCTTAGGCCAAACCAGGAGAAAGACCTACTTGCCAAACATACCAAAGCCTTAGAATGTTTTAGGCCATCGGATGTTGGCAGAATAACATTATATTTTCATTTCATTATGAACAAGTAGGTCTTCTAATCAATCGTCCTTTTAAAATTGGTGAAAGTGGATGTGATACCCTGTACCAAAGCTATAAAGGTGCTATTTTCCTTCAAATGATTAAAATATACAAGTATATACACACGGCATTAAGTAAAGCCATGTATCACACATGGTCTAAATAAAAACTGAAGACATTAAAATCAAGTATGTAGCAACTAGTTAATATAGAATTTTTCATTAAATACTATAAATGTGGTCTCTTGAGCAAATCAACGAAATATCTTTATATCAGTGACTAACATAAAGGATTACATACATCAACTTTTCAAGTCTACTGAATTAACTTAAAAATTACTATTTTTGGATTCCCTCCTCAAGAAGACTTAAGACAGATGAGGACATTCCATGTACTAATTTATTAATCCTGAAGTCATTCTAGTTCATATTTTCACTTCTTACAACTTTAAGCCACACACAAATTTAGTTAAGGCACCATTAGGTGATCATACGCTGCATAAATAAATTTAGATTTTAACATAAAAGATTTTAGGTTTTGGTAGATGCTTACAGACTGGGCCTGTTGGTGACCCATGGAAATGCTTCAGCAGCCATAGGAAGGTGAAGAGAGGTAAGAGGGGAAGGGGTCCAGGCTCTCTTCCCTTGTATCAGTGGAAGAGACCCAGTTTTTACTCACAAGCTAAGCGGTTCCAATCCCTTAAAAAGTTTTGGCAACCAGGGCGGCGCCTGTGGCTCAAAGGAGTAGGGCGCTGGCCCCATATGCTGGAGGTGGCGGGTTCAAACCCGGCCCTAGCCAAAACCCGCAAAAGAAAAAACAAGTTTTGGCAACCAATGCTATAAAGAGAATTTGCAGAACCTTAGAGCATTATTAGATGTGCTAACAACAGCTTACCTGCGATATCCTGCCCAAGGTAAGAGCACCAGTGGTTCCTCATGACCTCAATGGCATCCAGGTCATCCTTGGAAATGTCATTGTTAATGATAAGGTGAATGCAGGGGATGATCAGCTCATTCATCACATTAATGCCCTCGGTTACAGAGTGATCATCATTTGTTTCAAACAGAGAAGCTGCTTTGGCATTCAGCTCCTACAGATAAAAGGCAAAGTGTGGGGAGAAAAGTCTGAAAAAGATAAATATCTATTTAATTATAGTCTAAACAAGTGTTTCTGAAACTTTACTGCATGTTGAAAGCACCTAGTAATCTTTACAAACTACCAATGTCTAACTCCCACTCCTGACATGCTGACTCAATCATTATGCAAGTGACCTGAGCGCTGGATCTTATGCAGGCCCCCAAAGTGATTCTAATGCAGCAAAGTTTGTGACCCAATGGCCTAAACTTGTAAGTCAAGGTCATGCTTAAAGCCTGCTTCTATCAAAGACCTGTTCACGCAGCATCAATATCACCTGTGGAAGACAATGCTGCCCAAAGCCTTCCCCCCCAAATTCTGAGGGAGGGGCTTGAACTTTGCTGTGTGTGAAAGCTCACTAAGTGATTCTGATGCACACTGGGGATAAGGACCCAGTGATAGAGTCTAAATCCTTATTACTGCATCACTGTAGAAACTGAAGATATTAAAAATGCGAATCTATTCAGTGATTTAAAATATAAAAGCATGGCTTTAATAAAAGTTAAATCCATCAAATCTACAAGTCTCCTTTTTCAGTTTCAAAGTGGCCAGGCCACATGTTTAACTAATACAGAAATCAAAGTTTAAATCAGAAATGAAGCTCTTGAGATGAATATGTGTCATGATTTAATCGCCTCCATTTGGTATGAACAAGGACAAAGCAGTGGGAGAAATGCTGGCGTGATTTCTGTGAAGGGCAAATGTACTGGGTGTCCGGGAAAACACACACAGCACACAGGGTGGGGACAGCTGCTTCTTTCCAGTTCTCTGAAGGACAAGCACCTGATGAACACTTGGTAGAGAAGGGGATACAGTTCTGCCTTTCCACGCGGCTGCTAAATACAGATTAGGCCAGGAGACATTTAGTTTCCACTAGTATAGGACAATGATGTTATCAGAACAGCAGGAACATTTTTTTTTTTTTTGTAGAAACAGAGTCTCACTTTATCGCCCTCGGTGGGGTGCCGTGGCGTCATTGCTCACAGCAACCTCCAGCTCCTGGGCTTAAGCGATTCTCTTGTCTCAGCCTCGGCACAACGCCCGGCTGTTTTTCTGTTTTGCAGTTTGGCCGAGGCTGGGTTTGAACCTGTCACCATCGGTATATGAGGCCGACGCCCCACTTGATGAGCCACAGGCACCGCCCAGGAACAATTCTTATGGTTCATGCATGCATCTTTTTAAAAAACTGGAGTCTTGTAGAAGTCACTTCAACTTTCACCTAAGAGCTTACTGGGAAAACAGGAAGATATTGCGTTTGTTCGATGCACATTACATGCTTACTATGGGCCAAAGGAAATGGCTGAGTAAGAAAAGGATCTGTGCTCAAGGAGCTCATAATCCAGTAGGGAAGTAATGTGATAAAAACTATAAGGTAGGCTTACATGAAGGCACACAGACAAGGGCGAGTGAGGCCCACCTATCAGGAGATGAGGAAGAATGACATTCACTTAAAGTAACTGAAAAGAATCTGTTCCTGATGTAAAACTGAATATGAGAGTTTGGAAAGAAAAACCTAAAACCTGGTGGAGATAATTATTTTGTTTTTTAAAGTTATATCTCTTCATGACTTCAAGGAAGAGAGGTAAGCACACACACAAATCTTACACACAGTACAGACCAGAAGGCATTTTCTTCTGTATAACGCGATCACCGACTCCTTGACCCCCCGGCGGGGCCCCTTCATCAGCAGGGCGGCGTTGCTCTGGTAGGCGTACACCAGGTAGGACAGCGCCTCTTGGTACCTGAGAGAACGGGAGACGCACAGCAGCTGGGAGCTCCTTACCCAACAGCAAGGGTTTAGACCTCCCTCTCCCCAATACTGGCATCTACTTAGCTGCAGTTATACACAAGTCTTCAACATAGAGTTGGCAAAGGAAAAACCTAAGGATCAAAGCCCAACGTCGGTCTCAGATGTACAAACTGGCCAAGCCAGTGAAGGCGAATCACGAACGCCTAAACAAAAAGGGACTTGATATTCACTAGGGTCCACACTAACTAGAAAATTCATTTTCTGAGTTCATTCTCACAAAGGAAGTCTGGTACAGTGTATCTCCCTGCTAATAAATCTCATTATGTGAAGGATGAAAAATGATGTGTGATATTTAAAGCAAAACTGAAGCACTAGAAAGAGAAAAGGCTGCCAGGGCGTGACGACTGGAGGTTGCGCAGCTACGACTCTAGTGTTGCTGGGTGGGCGTTAAGGAGCCAAGTGTCCTGACCGATAATCTTGGGGGGAAAACGCCGACATACTTTCCTTTCTGATAGAGTTCCAGGCCCGTCAGGAGATACACAGACACCTTTCGGAACAAACTGTAGTCTTCATGCCACTTCTGAAAAGGAACGACTACCATTAATGACCCTGACCGTAATAAACCATTGCCGTAGTCTGCACCTAAGTTTTAAATTCAACACAAACATTTATTGAACACATCTGGCCAGCCATGAAAACAACAAAAAAGCTTCAGAAATCAAAGGTGTTCAACATTTAAAATCAAAGTCTGCCACTGACCTTAATTTCAATGTTCTGTTCCTTTTGCTGAGGTGTAACAGAAATATTAGCAGTATTTTACATGAGCTTTAGAATTTATTATCTTAATTTTCAAAAGTCTTATCAAAGTCATTCAGCTCTGGCTTAAATGAATGACCTCTCAAGTACTAATAAAACTGAGAAAGACGGGAGGACAAATGGATCCAGCCTTGGGTGGCACACAGCACTGTCACATAAAAGGCAATATTTCAGGCTCGGTGCCTGTGGCTCAACGGGCTAAGGCGCCAGCCACGTACAACTTAGCTGGCGGGTTCGAATCCAGCCCGGGCCCGCCAAACAACAACGACGGCTGCAACCAAAAAATGGCCGGGCGTTGTGGTGGGCGCCTGTAGTCCCAGGTGCTTGGGAGGCGGAGGCAGGAGACTCGCTTGAGCCCAGGAATTGGAGGTTGCTGTGAGCTGTGATGCCACAGCACTCCATCCAGGGTGACAGCTTGAGGCTCTGTCACAAAAAAAAAAAAAAAAAAAAAAAGCAATATTTTAAAAAACATTATAACTATGTCTGTATTTTAATGTATATTTTAAAAACGGTGTCATTTCAAAATCAAAGCATGATTTCAAGAATTTCATGACCTGGGACAAGGCTAAAGTGGGTATTTAAGAAAAATGAATGTTGGTTCATTCTAATAGAAGAACAAAAACAAAGAGATCTGCTATCCTGAGAGTTACAAAAGATCATTAACTTGATTCTATCACTAGTCTTTGCCACATTTTTTTGCGGGGAGGGGCTGGTGGGAGAACAACTTAGTCTGTGATAGCACAGACTTGATTTGGCCTTGAAGAATCAATGTTTTGCTTTGCAGATTTCAAGCACAGACTCTACCTTGTACTCTTCCATATTCATGTCATCTGGACCGATTTCCTTCAGTTTAGCCTGAGCCACCTTCATAATGCTGATCGATCTGCATGGGACAAAGGCCAGAAAGCGATGAAAGGGCCCAGGGCAAAGGTCGCCCCCTCCCAAGTCTCAGTTTAGCCAGACCCAGGGTGATTCACCTGAATATTCACCACTCACCTTTCATCATAGCTAAGATTTTTATCTGCAAACTGTTCCAGGAGGGTTCGCTCTACTACCCTTTTGGGCGCTTCATTTTGGAAAAAGTAGACGAGGACGTGCTGAAGTCGAGGGTCACTGTGAGAGGTGGGAGTCTCCTTGGCAAGCTGATAGAGTCTGGAATATTCTTCATGGAATGCCTATTAAAGACAGAATTCACGGTTAGAAAAGCGTGTGGGGTGGGCTTCTATATGCAGAAATGGAGGCCTAAGGTCTAGATGGCCTCACAACTCCAAGACGACTTCTAAAAAATTCTTACTGAGGAATTACAAAGGCCATCACGGAAGCTTTAAGTTCTCTGCATTTCATAAGGGATGAAAATCTTCTGGCATTCTGGCACTAAAAACATACTGTATTTCTAAAAAACTCAATTTTCTCAAGATGTTTCCAGAAAAACTAATATTTACATTTTTGTTTTTATTTTGTTTTGTTAAGAGCCTGGGTCTATGTGGCCCAAGCTGGTCTCCAACTTCTAGTCTCAGGTGATTATTTGAGTAACTGCTCAAATACTCAGTTTCAGTTGTTATAAAAGGTGTATCTCTGAGATCTAAGATTCAATGACTTGAATTTTAAACATCCATACAAATGCAATTTTATTCAAATACTTCAAATTTTATCAAAATACATTCAAAGCATTGTCTATTTTTTATATTTCGGCCTCAAAATTGCAAAGGCACAATCCGACTCATAGTGTTATTAATAGACGTCTCCGAAGAGAAAAAGCCCCTCTAGGTGTAGGTATAACAGAGAATGGCACTGCCAGCCAAGGCTGAGTTAGTGCCAAGGGGGGAGCAGACGGCACCATGGAACAGCTTGTTCCCTTATTCTTTGCAGAGGAAAGGGAGTTTTGAGTATCACTTCAATAAAAGGCTTTTTTTAAAAATAAAAAGATGGGGGTCTCACTGTGTTGCCCAGGCTAGAGTGCACTGGCTATTCACAAATGCGATCATAGTATAATGCAACCTTAAACTCCTGAGGGACTGGGGCTACAGGTATATACCCATCTTAGAGAATTATCGCCCTGATATTACGATACTTGTGTTACAAGGATTAGAATTTTTAAAACAGAGATACCTTAATAAGCCCTGCTTCAGACCCGTCTCGGTCAAAGGTCTGACGGGCTTTAGCTATGGCCAGGATGACCCCTTGCATGGCAGGGCTCAGCATCACCTACCACAAGAGGACACAAAACAGAAAGAAAGAGAGAAGAAGGTTCAAAAGAAGACTGTGTGAAAGCAGGCTGGACAGAGCGCCACCGGGGGCGCAGCGTCCGAGGCTCGGCAGTCTCACACACCCACTCCCACACGCACGCGTGGCCTCTGCCCCTCTGTACAACGTCAGCACCTCGTCCAAGACAAGCTAGCCCTACACTATACGTCCTCTTGAATTTAGCAGGATGAAGAGAGATGCACGTTCAAAATTATCTCCAATAGGGCACTGATGAAGAATTAAGTTAAATTATAGCTCTCAGAGGGGAAGTGCCTGAGGCCAGAATTCCAACTTAGTGTTGCACTCTGGTTGTCTGTCTTAAACACACAAATATTTCAGAATTTTGACTAGGATAAACAGTACATTTAAAATAGTCTGGAAACTAGAAGGTACACAAATACACAAATGACTCTATAAAATAAAAACCTTTCCATGATTAAAAAAAAAGAAAATACCCCAGAGGAAAAAGCCAAAGTCTAAGAGAGATGAAATTCACTATTGTTTATGTGCAGTGCAAGTGAAAATGAGACAATGAAAAACTTAGAATTCTACAGCTTCTTCATAAAGCTTTAGAATTAAAAACATCAATCCACATTTGCTGGACAACTGAAAAATTTATATTTGGAGAAAAAACCATGGATTAATAACAAAAAATAGAATTAAAAGGCAATTTTTTGTTTGCAGATACTACAAGAAGGCAGTAAGTTCTACCTCTCTGAGCCACCCACACCCTGCAGCAGCGCCCACAAGCATCAGCCTGGAGCAGGGTACAACAGGCACTTAACTACCTTTTAAAAACGGTAACTAAGGTCAAAACCAGTTGGTCCTTCATGTCAATTATCTGTTTTAATGAGAAAATATTGGCTAGTCCCAGACACACTAAAAAAGAATACTCATTCAGTCCCATGAGAAGGAAAGCTAAGACTGACAACAAACAGCGAGGCCCTGCCCTGGGCTCTGTACCTCCTCATCATAGCCATCTGCGTCACATCTAACCAGAATCCTTCCCACACTGGGGATCTCGACTTCAGAGACCTCAGAGTTAGGCTGGGCAGGAGACTCTGCATCATCAGCCTTGGGGGGCTGCTCTGACTGTTCTGCAAGGTTTGTTTCCTGGGGCATGAGCTTCTTGGGTTCAGTTTCCTTAAGCTGTGGTGGCAGAATAAGGAGAAAAGTAAGAAAAAAATAGGAGAAATAAAGAGGGGGTAGTTAAATGCAAGAGAGACACAGAATAACAGAAATGCCAGAATACCGGCAATTACTGCGGAAAGCCTGACCCTGCTGAACTTGGGTTTCCCAGAACTCTCACCTCACTCAACGCTGCCTCCACACCACTCTTCTCATAGGCGTGGGCGGTGTTTGCAATAGCCTGGGCAGTCTGTTCCTTTACGATCACAGCGTGCTCAGATGACAAGCAGCGAACCGCGTGAGAAGAGGCTACCGAAGAATCTGATAAGGAACAGTACAAAAGCATTAGCATCTGGTGACAAAATAGTCTAGGACACTGACAAAAGCAAGCAGGATAGATACACAATTCAATCACAATCCTTCTAACACATCTTGTAAAAAACCCTATGCAAATTTCTCCTAGAAACTAGAGACTATGAGAAAAGCTACTTCAGCAAGAACCCACTGATAATTCTGTAAGATTTAATGTGCTCCTAACATTGTCAGATTTCTGCATGACAAGAAGGCTTTCCTATAAATAACCATCTGTTGTTAAGAAGATCACCTCTGGAGAACAGTTTTCATAAAGTCTATCTATTAATCCTACCATAGTTCCTCCTCCAACCTGGAAGTAAGCAAGGTGAAGGTACAGATAGCTGGTCTTTCTCATTTTCTTTTTTTTTTACATGTTAAAAGGTCCTTTTTATTTATTTATTTTTTTATTAAGTCATATACACATAGATCGTGAATACATTTCTGCATATGTGAGGTACAATGTGTTGATTTTTTTATGCAATCTGATGTGCTTACATGAAACCAATCAACATAGCTTTTGCCTCATTTACTTGATTATTGTGTTAAGACATTTATGTTCTACACTTGACAGATTTGACTTGTACCCTTGCAATATGCTCCATAGGTGTGGTCCTGCCTTTTACTCTCCCTCTATCAAACCTGCCCCCTCCCCTCCCTTCCCACTCCATTTCTCTCCTTCATCCTGGGCTATAGTTGTGTTCTACCTTTCATAAGAAAGTGTGAGTAAATATAAGTTGGTTTCATAAAAGTACTGAGTACATTGGATACTTTTTCCTCCATTCTTGAGATACTTTACTCAGGAGAATATGTTCTAGGTCCCTCCATGTAAACATAAAAGAAGTAAAGTCTCCATCTTTTTTTAAGGCTGCATAGTATTCAATGATATACATATACCACAATTTATTAATCCATTCATGGGTCAATGGGCACTTGGGCTTCTTCCATGACTTGGCTATTACAAACTGAGCTGTAGTGAATAATCTGGTGCAAGTATCTTTTTTACAAAGTGATTTCTGGTTTTTTGGATATACTCCTAGTAGAGGAATTGTAGGATCCATGGTCTAATTATTTACTTTTGCTCATCAAAAAAATCACATTATAAAGCCATAATTTATTCTATCAGATTGTGCCTGCCATAACGTCAGCTGAATGTACAGGGATGGCGGGGGGACCGCAGCATGAACACCAGCAGATCACTGGCATAAATGCCCTTCTCACAGACCTTGTGATGCAGAGAAATCCTGTGATGAAGAGTTGGCAGAAGATTCCATTTGAGGAATTTTACAAGACTGCTCTTCTTCCCATTCCTCTAATTCCTGCTCAAATCGCCAGTTATCTTCCTGAATGTAATGTTTAAGTTCAACTGACAGGGACTCCACCTCTGATATTTGATCTGATTCGTTAGGGGCTGTCTCTAGGAAAGACAGAGTTAAATGGAGTAGCATCCATCACTAGGAACCAAAACGTACTTTTTAGAAAGGAAGAAAGTGGGATATTTCATCTTTTTTCCTACTCTTAATTAAAAATATATACATATATAATCCATTGGACAAATAGATTGAGGCCAGGCACGGTGGCTCATTCCTATAATCCTAGCACTCTAGGAGACAGAGGCAGGTGGATTGCCTGAGCAAGAGAGAGACCTTGTCTCTACTAAAAATAGAAAAAGTAGCCAGGCACGGTGGCAGGTGCCTGTAGTGCCAGCTACTTGGGAGGCTGAGGCAAAAGTATCCCTCAAACCCAAAAGGATCACTGCGGTTCCTATAAGCTAAGTGACATCAAGGCACTCTAGCCTGGGGTAATAGAGTGACTGTCTCCAAAAACAACAACTAAAAAAAATAGGTTAAAATCCCTTACCAGAAGCATTTCAGATTTCAATTTTTTTTTCAGAATTTTGAATATCATACTTGCCAGCTGAGTAACCCAAATTTGAAAATCCAAACTTGAAATACTCCAATGAGCATTCCCTTCAAGCACCATGTCAGCACTGACAAAGTTTCAGATTTTAAGCATTTTGAATTTTGGGTTTTCAGATTTGGGATGTTCAACCTGCACTGACAGCGCCTGGCTGATTTATTAGTATGCAGACAATCATTAAACATCTGCTAAATGAACAAGTGGATGAATGATGAATGATACAGAATTAAGCATTTGGAAGAGCAGCCAATCACTGTCAGTCTCTGAATGTACCAAACACTCAGTGTTATCAGAAAGCAATTTAATACAAAGATTAAATGGTCAATAGAAACTGGCTTGAATTATGTCCAGGATATCAAGGACACACTAAATTTCATTTCTAACTCTGTGACCAAAACAACAAAAAAACTACAGCAGAACAACACATTCACTTACTGAATTCCATTAACTAGCTTTTTCACTGAGCAAATGAATTTCCACTTGTTTCTATAATATAAAAATGAACCATGCATGCCATAACAGGGCTCTCAGATACTACTAATAGCTAATATACTTATTTGTACTATAACTCCCACAAACAGCTATTCATTCCTGTACAGTATAAAAATACAATTTTGAACATCAGTTTTTAGGTGATCATTCTCTCTATCTGCTAGCTTCTAATCATATTAGCATATCAGAATGCTAATGTGCTGTCTGGACAAAATGCCTTACATGTTTTCCTTATTCATGCAATGCAGTAAAGTTTGAATATTCAAAGAAAAGCCTTCTATTATCTCACATGTAAAATGCCGGTCAAAAGACCTTTTACAGAAGATGTGAAAGGAAGACATAATATTATAAATTGAAAACAGCACAGAATTTAGAGTCAGAATTGGATTCGAATCTTGGGCCTGCCAGTTACATACTGTATGACTGTGGGACCTCTTGGAACCTGTTATGCAGCTGGGAAATGAACATAGTAACTCCTACCCTGCCTACCTCCCTTTTAGAGTTATTAGAGAAATAATGTTTGAAACCATGCATAAAGGAGTAAAGTACCAATATGAATGAAAATTATTATTGCTCTTAGCATTAGCAGTAGCAGTAGTATGAGAAGTTATGAAACTGCTCTGGCATATACACTTTTAAAATTTACCTATTCTCCATCAGGCATAAAAGTATGTATTTAAGGATGTTACCAAAACAGTAAAAAACTAGAGACGGTTAAAAATCTATCAGACGGTGCCTGTGGCTCAAAAGAGTAGGGCGCTGGCCCCATATGCTGGAGGTGGTGGGTTCAAACCCAGCCCTGCAAATAAAGAAAGAAAGAAAGAAAAATCTATCAAGGTTGGGCATGATGGATGATTCCTATAAACCCAGCATCTCATCCCAAAGAGAGGGTGAGGTGGAAAGACTGCTGGAGCTCAGAAGCTCCAATCTGCAGTGAGCTATGATGGCAGCAGTGCACTTCAGCCTGAGCCACTGAGTGAAATTCTATCTCTTTAAAGAAAAAAAAAAAGGCTATCAATGGGAGGCTGGTTAAATACATTTTATACACACACACACACACACACACACACATTCCATGTAATGAAATTATTATGCAGTTGTTAAAAAAGAATGAGGTTTTATTTATAAAAATATGAAGATCCCTAAATATTCTATTAAAAGGTATAGAATTAAGTAGAAAAGCATCTCATTTGGGAGAAAAAAGGGGGGATACAAATAACTACAATCCAGCATATATATGTATAAAATATTTCTTGAAGACGACATAAGAACCCTAATAGTATAGACTTGTTGAGGAGTGGGACCAGTAGTTGAGGATGCAAGTAGAAAATCAAACTTGTTTTTCCTTTTTTGAGAGCCAGAGTCCCACTTTGTTGCCCTCAGTAGAGTGCCATGGCGTCACAGCTCACAGCAACCTCCAGCTCTTGGGCTTAGCTACCCGAGTAGCTAGGTTGTTTTTTCCTTTTTAATTCCCTTTTATACTGTACGTATTTTTTTAAATGCATTATTACATCGTCATCATAATACAGTTTAAATTTCTTAAGAAGAAGCACAATACTATTTCCCTCCTTGTGGAGAACCAAGTTTCCCCCAATCTCCGGGTTCTACTGAGATATTTTTACCTGCATTGAAGTGGGGTAGTTTATCATTAATATACATCAGACAGTAGGCACTAACATTTCTCAGGCCCCCATAGGAATCTCTTTCAAGTTCTTCCCAGGAAGACTCGGTAACAGAGATGTCATTGTACTTGAGCCAGGTCTGTCGGGGTTGGTTATAGACATAGGCCCAGTAGTGTCCAGCATTTGCTTGTCCTTCGTGAACAAGAACAGCATGTAAGCGATAAGGCACCTGCAAACCAGAGAGGAACACACCTCCATCAGGGTGAGCAACGTAACCTGACCAAGTTTACATTTTACAGATGACCACTCATACGTGTGATTAACATGGCGTTCACCTCAGAACATCTACTGACTCAAGATGAACCAATGAAGCACAGGCTTAGAATCTATCAATTATGTTTCCGTCAATGATGACCACTCTGAACACTCTTTAAACTCCTGTGATTATTAGATCGAAAACCAAAGATAATTTAGGTCTAGGTATCCTTCCAATTCAAAACTCAGTTCATCTAAAAATACAATCACTTGACCACTTACACTGAAAAAATCTTTAACAAATTTGGGACTTAAGAACAAGGTGAACAGATATCTTATTTTACCTTCTCTGGCACCAAAATTAAAGTTAGCATATTTCATGAAGCCACACACTCACTCCTTGTGTTTCTTCTTGTGAGTTACCATCCACCTATCTGGGGTAAAGACCCTTTTGACTACAAACTTGTTTGTTTCAATATTTGAAAAATGTACTTTTTTCCAATACGGGAAAGACCAAGCAGCACTTAAGCGAAAGTTAGGAGAGTCAGTCACAGGATCAAACCGCACTTACATTTAATCAGTATCCTGATCTGTTTTTACTGCTGCTGAAGAGTTTTGAAATAACACAAAAGAGAAAATGGAGAAACCCAAGATTCACATGGTGCCTTCCTGTTATACAACAGGATTACGGCCTTGATGTCTCTACACACCGTTGTCCTGCGGCCACGCTGCCCCTTCCGTCACTTGCAGAGAAGCCAGGGCAAGGTCAGGCCCCTGGACGAAGGCTCTGTGTCCCTTAATGCCTGGAATGTTATTCTAAATAAAACTTATGTGGACGGTAAGAATTTCTGCCTGCTTAACTCCCTTTTGGAGTTATCAGTTATGATAAAAATAAAGTTTGAAAGCCTGCTGTCAAAGGGAAGATCACCAAGAACTGTGGTACTTTTGGAAAAGATGGATGAATCACTGGACCCTAGTTTGTTTCTTTCCACTGCATTATTTAAATTACTATTTTGCAAGTAATTTATTTTTCTTTTTATATCCCCTCAACTCTGAGAATTCTGAATGATTACTATTACTATTTGACAGCAAATCTTTGTATGATATGAAAAAATTTTATGTGACAAAATAAAAACAAAATACATTTTAGGTTCTATTAGTAAAAGATATAGCACTTTCTTTAGCCCAAAATAAAGAAACGGGATCAATTTTTATCTTAAGTTTATTCCTGTATCTTAGGGATATTCCCCTTCAGTCTCATAGAAAAGTATCAAATTTTCTTCTTGTGTCTATCATTAGCACATGCTTTGACCATTTTTCAAACAATATTCATTCTACCTGACAAAGGAGAGGGTCACAGTACATCTGCTCAATAGCCTGGGTAGTGCTTGCAATACAATTCTTCAAATCTGTTTAAAAAACAAACAAAAACAAAAACACTTCATTAAATGATCTCATTCCATGTCACAGACGCTGCTTCAACTAAGCAAAAAGTATTGCTTATCTACGCTGAGAGTTGTAATGATTTTAATTTCCCTCTATGAACCACAAAGTAGAGCTATTGCTTTAGGTTATGAAGGCTTTTGGTTCAAGAGAATTACATTAAGGCTTAAAAAAATGTCTTTTATAATTGACACTAAAATTTATTAAAGAGGAAACTATCTCTATTGAGGAAAAGATGTTAATGGGTCACTTGGATGTAAAATACAGAATACGTCCCAGAGAAAAGATCTGAAGTGAGAAGACATAATAAGGGCCAGAGCTAAATTTCTCCGAATAAAAACTTATGAGAACTTATAATTTTGTCTTTTTGCTACCCAGATAAAAGCAGAAGGGAAATGGCGAAAGAATAGTCTGAACAACATGGCAATGTGGCCAGAAGACTTTTAAAAAGTCCCGAACAATTCAATTTTACATTGCATTGCTCAAATATTCTCTATCTTATTAACCTTCAGTAAAGTATGCTTCATACAGAAGAAAAAAGAAATCCAGGAAAGACAAATTCTAAGTTTGGGTCAATTGAAGCCAGAGGTTAGAAAAACCACTGCAGAAAGGAAATTAGCACATACAGAAAAATCCCAATGAAGGTGATCATAAATGCCTAAGCTTCTGGGAATTCCCGGAAATTTTAAGGAGGGAATCTAGGGGGGATCACCTACAGCTGTATAATAGAAGTATGAACTAAGCTAACAGGGCATTAAAGTACAACAGAGGCGTGGCACGGCAGCTCATGCTTGAAGTCCTAGCACTTTGGGAGGCTGAGGCAGGCCGATTGCTTGAGGCCAGGAGTTTGAGGCCCAAACAACATAAAACCATTTCTACAAAAAATAGAAAAATTAGTTGTGCGTGGTGGCGCGCACCTGTAGTCCTAGCTACTTGGGAGGCTGAGGTGGGAGGATTGCTTGAGCCCGGGAGTCTGAGGTTACAGTGATGACACCACTGTATTCCAGCCCAGGCAACAGTGCAAGACCCTGTTTTAAAAAAAAGTGCAAAAGATGTCACAATGACCGTGCCAAAATTCAAGAGCACATACAGCAACGGCAGGACGTATACGCAAGGTGCCTGAGGCCCACGTACTCAAACAAAACAGAAAAGGCAAAGAGTAACTACTTGACAAGTTTTAAAAGAGCCAACCTTGTATATCTTGTTCAATCTCGCTCCTCCACCTCTGAAGACATGTCTTAACAAAGTTTATCTCCTCATCTGTGACTTTTCGAGGAGCCGGGTGTGCAGGCATTTCCAAGGAAGACCGGGAAGATAGAAGTGGCTTAGACTTGTGTAGAGAATCTCCAGGAGAAGAAAAGGTACTGTCACCATCCTGTGAAGAACTATCTGTATTTGTACTGAAGAAAGACAAAAGGCATGTTCATATGATAATTTTCAGAAGATACCTTGGCCTAAATCAATGTGCCTTGTAAAGCAAGCACAGCTATTATTTAGGGAGTATTAATTCTGCAAAGTTATTGAGCCAAGCCTTTCTCTATGTGTATCATTTCTTTTAACGTGACTTGCTTATAAGACAGGTACTATTACACTTCCTATTTTACCAATTATAAACCTAAGGTTTAAGGAAATTAAGCAAGTTACCCAAATTCACTAGCTAAGAGGTGATGCAAAGGGATTTAAACACATGAGGGTTGGGTTCACGTTCTCTAATCACTGATTATAACGCTTTCTCATGAAGAGGGGATGAGAAGATGGAGAAGGAAAGGCTTAGACTAGACCATCAAGAACAACTAGAGTTTCCAAGATGCAATTTAAAAAGCAAGACTATCCACCCAGAAACAAGACACACAGAAGCAAGAAAAATGAAACACCAGCTGAGCATCTAATATAAAAGGGTGCACACCAGGTGGCACCTTGGGAGAGCCCAGAGGGCAGGGCTTCAGGTCAGACCATTCCCGCACGACCATTCCTGAACTAAATATCCAAGAAAAAGAATTATTGCCAGTTAAGTTAATATTTCATCTACAAAATGTAAATTTTTTTTAATCACTTTGTCACCCTCAGTAGAGTGCTGTGGCATCACAGCTCACAGCAACCTCCAACTCTTATGCTCAAGTGATTCTCTTGCCTCAGCTTCCCAAATAGCTGGGACTACTGGTGCCCGCCATAATGCCCAGCTACTTTGAGAGTTGGGATCTTGCTCTTGCTCAGGCTGGTCTCGAACCTGTGAGTTCAGGGCAGTCCACCGGCCTCGGCCTCCCAGAGTGCTATTACAGGCGTGAGCCACCGCGCCCGGCAATGAAATGTAAATATTAATTCTTTACATCACTTCTGTAAACTAACAGAATAAAGAATGCAAAGCAAATGGGTAATGTATCTACTAATTAACTATCATCGAGTAAAACTGCACAAGGACAAACCAGCAAAAATATAAAATAAGCTTTTAATTGTACTTAGGTTTCCATTTCATATCAAAATCGAAGAACATAAATTTCCTTTAGCTTTCTTTCACTTAAAAGAAAACCTCCCAGCCCCCCTCCTCTTACATATGCATAAAATTATAGAGGAAACCTCTTTTCCTGAAGGACCCACACATTTGGGAAAATAAGCCCAATAAGCATAAGAGCAGCTACTTGAATCTCAGAAGACATTAGTTGCACACATCTCCCTGCAACTTCAACATCTAATCATATCTAGCAGTATTATTAGACGTCGGCCCATCCTGGCAGCACCCATAGCTCAGTGGATAGGGCGCCGGCCACATACACCGAGGCTGGCGGGTTCTAACCTGGCCTGGGCCACTTAAAACAACGACAACTGCAACAACAACAACAAAAATAGCCGGGCGTTGTGGTGGGAGCCTGTAGTCCCAGCTACTTGGGAGGCCGAGGCAAGAGAATTGCTTAAGCCCAAGAGTTTGAGGTTGCTGAGAGCTATAACACCATGGCACTCTACCCAGGGCGACAGCTTGGGACTCTCTCCAAAAAAACAATAAAAATAAAAAGTCTGCCCATCCACTTTTAAAAAGTCAAAACTATTTACAGTCCACAAAATACATGAAAACATTCTATTTTTTTAAAAACTTTCAAAACGTAAGTATAAAAAGTGAGAGAACTCCTCACTCTTACCCTCCACACTGAGGTCGTATCATCCCCTAGAAATAATCATTGTTAACATGTGGTGATGTTCTATCCAGATAAGCATTTCTATGAATCTGTGGATGGATAAATATCAATACGTATATGGGGGAGTGTTAGGATGTGCTTGGACTTTTTCTTTTTCTCAGAGACAGAGTTCCACCCTGTCACCCTTGGTAGAGTGCCGTGGCGTCACAGCTCACAGCAACCTCCCAACTCCTGGGCTTAGGCGATTCTCTTGTCTCAGCCTCCCGAGTAGCTGGGACCACAGGCGCCCGCCACAGCGCCCGGCTATTTTTTGTTGCAGTTTGGCCAGGGCCAGGTTTGAACCCGCCACCCTTGGTATACGGGGCCAGTGCCCTACCCACTGAGCACAGGCGCCGCCGTGCTTGGACTTTTTAACATAAAAGTCTGTTTGTTTTGAGTGCTCTGCCAGGACACACACACCCAGCGTGATGCCAGCTGCCCTTTGTGGCTCCCTCATGCTGCACTACTGTGTGGGCTGAGCTGGAACTGAATCAGAAGGCTCATGTGACTCGGCCCCCTCTCCTCACTGAAGCCCCTTCAGGCTGTCCTCTTTGAAAGATTAGCCAGTTCTTTTCCATGTTTGACTTTTCTGTTCATGAGAAAGTCTCTTTTTCCTTAATATTTACTTAGTTGTACATACTTCAGAGCAGGTGGGAGCATGAGAGGTTTTGGAAGGGCAGGGTTTGAGCTGTTCTGTGAGAAAGGCCTTCAGTGGCAGCTGGCTTGCAGCTCAGAAGAAGGCAGTGAGGTGGAATATGAACGCTATCCTGGACAGTGCGAGAAGCTGCTGAGATCATTCCAACCACCACCAAGCAAGACAAGAGTGCACTGGTGGGAACTATGAACACTCCCAACCCAGTGACAACTGGCAGAAAAAAAAAAGTGCATAGTTTAAATTAAACCAGAGAAACAATATGCACCATGTTAAAAATTTGTTTTCATTACCTTTCTTCGGATGTCAGGTCAGAAACTGGGCAGTGCCCTGAAGAAAGTGGTAGGGTCACGTGCGTGTCACGTTCAGGTGAACGGCTTTCTGAGGCAGGTTTCGTACTAGCAAACTCAATAACATATTTCAACATGTCTGGGAGTGGGAACCGAGCTGGGCCTGAGCCATACTTCACATACCTAGGAGGCAAAGACAGTGGTACTCTACACCCAAGACTGTTTTTTCCTTTAGGACTTGCTGACAAAAGATCTGCGCGGCATATCAATGAAAAGGCTTATTCCAAAGGCTGTACGATATTTACCAGGTTACCAAAATAATCTGCAGGGTAAAAATAACTACAAAAGCAGACAATGCCAACAATCTAAAGTTTGGGGGTCTTTTTGCAGTTTTTGGCCGGGGCCAGGTTTGAACCCGCCACTCCGGTATACGGGGCCGGCGCCCTACTCCCTTGAGCCACCGGCGCTGCCCAATCTGAAGTTTGATATCCAGGAGGAAGCATCTCAAGTGGTCTCAACCAAAGTCACACCAGTTATGCTTTCTCTTGATGTCACAGCACATTCAAGCTCTGGTCCTTAAAGGAAAAGAGCGAAATTACTAGCTCCCAAATCTGAAAATAATTCTGGTGAGCAAGTGTCTAAGGGTTTTGTCTTTGCTGCCCCTTTGACCAATTAACTTCACAACAGAGAAGTAAGAGAAAGCAAGCTGGAGACAGGAAACAGGTGTTGCTAAAGCCCTGAGTTTGAGAAAACTGGCAAATCTTCTCAAGAGTCCAAAGTACACTATTTTTCATATACTCATTCAATGGCATAGGCTAGGCATATATTATTGAAGATTTCTCTGAGATGAATAAATAATAAATACTTTGAAGAATGTGACCAAAGGTGGCACCTGTAGCTCAGTGGGTAGGGCGCCATAATGAGACTGTCTCAAAACAAACAAACAAAAAAACAAGAATGTGACCAAAATAATATATTTATTTATTTATTGGAGACAGAGTCTTCCTATGTCACCCTCAGTAGAGTGCTGTGGCATCACAGCTCACAGCAACCTCTAACTCTTGGGCTTAAGCAATTCTCTTGCCTCAGCCTCCCAAGTAGCTGGGACTACAGGCGCCCACAACAACGTCCGGCTATTTTTTTTTTTTTTTTTTGGTTGCAGCTGTCATTGTTGTTTGGCAGGACCAGGCTGGGTTCGAACCCGCCAGCCTCAGTGTATGTGGCTGGTGCCCTAGCCACTGAGCCACAGGTGCCAAGCCTGTATTTATTTTCTTAAGAGACAAAGTCTCTCTGTTGTTCAAGTTGATCTTAAACTCTAAGGAATCCTTCCACTTCAGCCCCCTGCCTCAGCCTCCCAAGTAGCAGAGAGTGACTAAAATAATAAATATTTGAATAATATTCAATTCTGCCATTACCAGCACATTACTTTAGACTCAGTCAAGAGACTTTGTTTAACAAATTCTAGAACCCACTAAAGTAGACAAGAGTTTAAATGGTATGACAGTCAAACTGACCCAGTGACACAGGTAGTCTCCTAATTCTGCAATTCCGTTTAACAAAGGAATAGAACACATTTTTCTTCTCTGAATAAAGTGGAAGAAAAAGGTACAAAACTCAGAAGAAGGAAAATCATCTATTTCTGTATCAAAAAGGAAATTATAAAAAAAATACAGTGGAAAATAAAGCACAATATAACTTAAAGTCAAGCACATGTTGGAAGGAAGACAGCAAAGACACTTCATCTTCACTCCTTTAAAAAAGAAAGAGAATAGCCACGCCTGTAATCCCAGCACCGTGGGAGGCTGAGGAGGGAGAATTGCTTGAGCTCAAGAGTTCGAGACTCGCCTGAGCGAGAGTGAGACCCCGACTTATGAAAAAAATGGAAAAACCCAGCCGGGCGCCGCGACGAGCGCCTGTAATCCCAGCGGCTTCCAGAGGCTGAGGCAGCGGGATGCCCACAGCCCGAGTCAGAGGTTGCACTGAGTTACCACGCCCACTGCACTCTGCTCAGGGGCATAGGGTGGCACTCTGTCTCAACAAAAAAAAAAAAAAAAAAGGAAGAAATAAAAAATAAACAACGAAATAAAAAAAAAACCAATAACACAGATGACAAAACTAGATAAGGACATTAAAACAGCTATTGAAAATAGATTCCAGGGGAGGCACCTGTGGCTCAGTGAGTTGGGCGCTGGCCCCATATACCAAGGGTGGCAGGTTCAAACCTGGCCCAGCCAAACTGCAACAAAAAAATAGCTGGGTGTTGTGGCAGGTGCCTATGGTCTCAGCTACTCGGGAGGCTGAGGCAAGAATTGCTTAAGCCCAGGAGTTGGAGGTTGCTGTGAGCTGTGTTATGCTATGGCACTCTACCGAGGGCGATAAAATGAGGCTCTGTCTCTACAAAAAAAAAGAAAATAGATTCCAAATGTCTAAAAGGTTGGGGAAAGCATGAGGATGTTATGGAGACATGAAAGACATAAAAATGACCTGAATCAAATTTCTAGAATTAAAAAACACACCTGCAATGAAAAATAAAAACACTGTGTGGAATTAACAGTATATTAGACACTGCAGTAGAAAAGATTAGTGAAGTTGAAGATACGTATAGCAAAAAAAAAAGTATCCAAATTGAAACACAGTAAGAAAAAAGTTACAGTAAAAAAAACATAGAAAACAGTAACAAGAGCGTTAACAAACCGTGGGACATTTGGGCCACCTAATATAAATGTATTTGGAGTTCCTGAAAGAAAGAAGACAAGCAACAGAAAAAAAATTTTTTGAAAAAATAAAATAGAATACTTATTAAACCTGCTCTTAGATCTTATTTACGGTGTTAATAAAATAGTGTATCTACCAAATCACAAATTCATTTTTCAAAATGTTTCAGTATAATTTTCAATGTGATTGGTCCCTTTACAATCTTATGCTTCTAAAAGCATTGTTCTGAAAAGGGGTCCAAAACCTTGCTACACCACCCACTCGTCCAGGGCATAATGAAGGTCAAGAGCCCATTGTCATGTGTGACCCTTCTATGATGGGCCTTGGTTCCAGAGCATTCTGTGGTGGGGTCTCCTATCAATCATACATTGATTGGTACCACCTGGCACAGAACCCTGCCACCTCAGAGTTGCTTGCTAAGCATTTAGTAAAAATGCATGAAAAATTAAATGTTCCATATGTCCTTGGAAGATTAAACAAGAAGAAATGCATATAAATTAATGAATATGAAATATCTTCCAGCACAGTGGTAGTTGACATCTATCAGAGCTCATCAGACACACTACACGTGCCTTAGTCCATTGATCTTCCCAATAGTCCTGGGTACAAAGGAGGAAACTGATGCCAAACAAAGACCAAATCTTACCCAAGGTCTCTGATCTACTGAGTGATGAGCCAGGGCCAGGACCAGAACCCCCCACCCCCCACCAAAGCATGTCCTCCTGAGCCAGGACTGAAGTTTGATGAGAAAAGATGACTTAGACAAAGGCAGATCAAATTCTGCCCCAGACCATGAAGCAAATGTGTAAAGTCCTGGTCTTAGCAATTCTGATCCTCTGAGAGGGAGTCTCCAGATTCTTCTAACACATGGCTCTAATTTTCTTTCCTTAAGGTGAAGTTATATAATACCATCATGTCTTAGTCTGTTTTCTGTTGCTATAACAGAGTATTGCATACTGGGTAATTAAAGAAAGCAAGTGTATGTAGCTCACTGTTCTGGAGGGTGGGCAGTCCGAGAGCCTGGTGCCGGCACCTGGTGACGGCCTTGCTTTGTCATAACATGGCATCACATAGCGGGAGAGCAAGAGCTTGTCATCTCAGGTCTCTCTTCCTCTTCTTGGAAAGCCACAGACCCATTGTGAGAGCCCCACCCTGATGACCTTATCTGATTCTAATTACCTCCCAAAGGCCCCATCTCCAAATATTATCAACATGTGAATTTGGGGGGTAAGTGTCCAATGCCAAAAAAAAAAAGGTGGGGGACACCTTGGAACCATAGCACATGAGCCCTCTAGGAGGAGCAGCAAACGATGGCAAATCAAAGCCACAGTGAGATGTTCTAGTGCTTCTCAGTCCTGCCTTAGCCACTCACAGCCTGTCTTCAGAGTATCCCTCAGGACCTCCCTTGATTCTGTGGCTAGGCAGAGAAGGCAGGATATTGGGGGGTTGTGTTTGTTTTAAACAGCACCTCACAAACAGCCACATAGTTTCAAAAGATCACCTGTTCTTCCTACCAGCATCTGACTTCTAATATCCAAGACAAGTAAGGGGGATTTGCTTTCCCCCCACCACCCTCTACCAAAAGGAGAGATAAGATCCTACATCATTGAAATGAATCTTTAGCCAGATTTAGAAGTAACACTATGAATAAATAATTCTAAGAAGGTTGGAATACAGCACACAAAACTGCAGAGCCTTCAGGAGCTCAAGGTCAAGCTTCAGCACCCAAGAGTGTGGGTGGTGGTGACAGGAATGAACAGCAGGAAAGACTATTTAGACCATCATCCCCTCATGCATTGGACACGGAGATTTACAGATTAACAAATGCCTTTTAAAAAGAAAACATCATCCTTAGAAAGAATTTGTTTCCCTCCATTCCATTCCTCCCTCCTCCTACCTGTCATCTCTCTATCCAGTTTGGATCAATCCCACTGTAGTCCTAGTTCAGTGCTAGACCCTGGGCTGAAACATCTTCCTAGACCCCACTCGGAAATGGCTGTGTTGGTCAAGGACACAAAGCAATGAGGTTTATCAGAGCGATGTAGAAGGCATTTCCCAGAAGCACAGTGAACAGCATCCCTTCTGAATCACCAGAGCAAGTCTCAACTTGCTTGGCTTAACGGTGTTGCTGGGCGGGCTTCATTTGTTTCCCTCCACATGGAATTTATGTTTCTTGATTTTTGTGTACATCAAAACTTTTGAAATGACTCATGCACATATTCGAAGCAGTTTTGCCCTTCTTCGAGCCCCCTTGCCCTGTATTTTGTGCTCTCCTACCATGCTGGACACTTTCCACTTGGTGACTTCCAGTAGGCATCTCCTCTCCCTCCCGGCTGTTCTCTCCTAGGGTGGAACCCACATCTGAGTCATGTTTATCCCCTACACATCAAGGTTTCTCAAAGGGAGGTCCAGGAACCTCTTTAGCAGCCAACCTAAAGAGCTGGTTAAAATATATATGCCTAGGCCCACCCCAGACGACTGGGTCAGAACCCTGGGAGGAATTCCTGCCCAGGAATCTGCATTTTAATAAGCTTCCCAGGTGATTCTAGTTCACAGCCCATGTGAGGACTCTGCACCTGATCTGCTTTCCATAAAAGCCCAAAGGCATTAATGTTTGGTTGATAAAGCCAAACAGAACATACATACACACTATAATTCTATAATTATAGCTATCTAAACACCATGTTCTTCAACAGAAAGCTCAAAAAAGACATTAGATCTATTTTGTACAAAGATGTACAAAGAGTTGTCCATTTTTTTCTTTCTCGTTTTTCCTTGATAGTCTAACGAGTTGAAAGACTGACAGCCCAGTTCATCTCAGTTCCATTCATGGATCCCACCCTGCCATTTCGGATGGCACTAAACAAGTTGGTCTTGATTACCCACTCGGAGGCGTTTTTTCATCTCTACCCCTGGCCCCGGCATAGGACATAGTCTTGATTATAATAAATCAGTTTGAAAACCCTCTCACCATGCTCTACCACACCAGTCCACGCTTCCTGCACATTGGAAGCTTGGAAATGGGCTCACATGGTTTCCGAGAGATCTCTAATCACCTTCTCAGCTGGAGCGAGGCTCAGGCAGCATTTCTGGCATGAATATTGGATTCTCCAAGAAAGCAGTGCTTCCCAGACTCCCCAAGTTCAAGCTCCCACATCAGAGCTTTGTCATATCCACTTGTGGCCTGTTTATTATTTGCTTAGAATTTTGAGTGCCTTTAATCGACCCACTTTAAAAAGTGTTCAGCCTTCTCCTAAATAATAAGATACATGAAATCATGAGTTTGACATGCTAAGTATATCCCAAAACACATTAAAATCAATATGTAATATTCAATGAAAAGAAATTGGTGTTCTTAAAAGACCTAAAACCATTTTGTGTGGCCCTTTCTTGCTAGAGCAGGCCTGGAGACCCTGGCTGGTGCCCAAAGCCTTCCCACACTCCCCAGGGTTCTCCTGAAGAACCTTCCTCCACACACTGCCCAACGTTGAAATAAAGAAGTCCCCAGATGGTATGGTGACACCAGCACAAAACTTGGGCTATTAATCATCAAGGCATACCCGCCGCCCACTGCGGTTGGGGTTTCAGCATCGATGGTCAGTGAGGACAGGCCTCCGAGCAGCTGGCGTGTCTGAGTTTCACAGAATTGTAAGTAGGGCTCAGGCTTTCTGGGCCTCACATTGTCATCCTGGGTCACACCCACACAGCTCACCCAGGCGTTCCTGCTGCTCCCCCAAGTCACTGAGATGAGCTTCCCAGCATGTCCCCATCTGTCTCCTGGAAGCAGGTGACATCCCTGCCCACCGTGGGAGCTCTGTAAGGAGAAGCCGGCCTTGGGCCCCCTGGAGTATTTGCATCGTACCTATGTTTCCTGTGTTTCTATTTGCCTTTGACACCACGTCTGTCCTTTGTCCAACCACGTGTCACTGGGAGTTGTTTAATGTCAGCCAAAGAAAACAAGCTTCCCACAGACCTGCACTAAAGGTGAGGTGGCAGCTGGCGGATGGTTGATGACTCACCCCAGCAGACACTGAAGCACAGGTGCGTTTCGAGGGGCTGCCACCGAGGACACATGTCAGGCCACAGATGGGGACCTGGGCTTGGCTGCTTGGCAAAGGGAGAGGGATTGCAACACCACATAAGCTAACCTCAGCTCCGCGGGGACGGGCGCTCAGGGACTGAGGTTTAGGGAAGTCAAGCGTCCTCAGAGTTTTTCCCAGAACAGCTGGTCATGTCAGAAGACCCAAGTTCCAATTTCACTCTCTTTCTGACTAGTTCTGTGACCTGAGGTGACGCCCATTAACTTCTCAGTGCCTTCACCTATGCAAAGGAGGCAAGGCCCTGCTCTGCAGGCTTCCAGGGGCTGCGTCCAATGCACTATCACACTAGAGATGCTTTAGAACATTCCAGAGCCTTGGCAGGTAGGAGCAGAGCAAGGATGGGCAGGGGCCTGACTGCTGGCACCGTCAGTGAGCCGGGGATATCTGAGCCCCTATCCCTGCTGTCAGGGCAACTGCAGCCTCTTTGAATACATGAAGATTAAACAACGTGAAGTAGCAGCCCGACTCATAAGAGCTTCACATGAGCATGGGTAGGGGTGGGGTAGTTAACTTTTCTAAAATACACATTCGTGTCTTTACAATTAAGTTAGTCTTGGGATCACACCTACCGTGCATCTTAGAAAGGCAAAGATTTACTATTGCTGGGCAGAGCCGTGTAGTTTGTGTCAGGGCTAGAGAGAGGCACCTACGCTCAGGTCAGTCATTCACCTGCAGGCGGCCAGGCCAGCTTTTTCTCCCCCTGGGGCCAGCCGGCTTCCTGGTCAGTTCTGCTGACTGGAGCAGCTCCCCAGGCAGCAGAGCTGCAGC
>CAUYRH010148718.1:0-31185 GCA_963574655.1 Perodicticus potto | reverse complement strand
GGAAGAAACTTCAGAAGCTGTGGCCCACCCAAGAGCATCGCAACTGAAGTCACAAAATCTATGTTCATCTGTGCTATTTACTTCTTTTAGAAAATGACATACACAGAGAACTCCAACGTCTTAGCAAAAAAAGAACAAGTGATCCCATCTCTGGGTGGGCAAAGGACTTGAAGAGAAACTTCTCTAAAGAAGACAGGTGCACTGCCTACAGACACATGAAAAAATGCTCACCATCCTTAATTATCAGAGAAATGCAAATGAAAACTACTTTGAGATATCACCTAACTCCAGTAAGATTAGCCCACATAACAAAGTCCCAAAACCAGAGATGTTGGCGTGGATGTGGAGAAAAGGGAACACTTCTGCACTGCTGGTGGGAATGCACACTAATGCGTTCCTTTTGGAAAGATGTTTGGAGAGTACTTAGAGATCTAAAAATCGACCTGCCATTTGATCCTATAATTCCTTTACTAGGTATATACTCAGAAGACCAAAAATCACATTATAACAAAGACATCTGTACCAGAATGTTCATTGCAACCCAATTAATAATTGCTAAGTCATGGAAGAAACCCAAGTGCCCATAGACCCACAAATGGATTAATAATTTGTGGTACATGTATACCATGGAATACTATGCAGCCTTAAAGAAAGATGATGATTTTACCTCTTTCATCGTTTACATGGATGGAGCTGGAACATATTCTTCTTAGCAAAGCATCTCAAGAATGGAAGAAAAGGTATCCAATGTACTCAGCCCTACAATGAAACTAATTTAAAGGTTTCATATGAAGGCTATAACCCAACTATAGCACAAGAATATGAGAAGGAAGGGGACGGGGGAGGTTGGGGTGGAGGGACGGTAACTGGTGGGACCATACCTATGGTGCATCTTAGAAGGGTACAGGCAAAACTTACTAAATGCAGAATGCGAACGTCTTCATACAATACCTAAGAAAATGCCATGAAGGGTATGTTAAACAGTTTGATGAAAACATTTCAGATTGTATATGAAGCCCGCACATTGTACCCCTTGATTGCACTAATGTACGCATCTATGATTTAATAAAAAAAAATTTATCATTGTTTTTCTTCTAAAAAAGAAACCACAAAAATATTAGTAAAATAGAAATATCAGTTCAGAAAAAAATTTTAAAATATTTGCCTATACATTTCCTTGCAGCCAAAGCAAAAAAAAAAACATAATTGGTTACGTTATTCTCGTTATTAGAAAAAAGGAGTCAAATCTTTTTGTTTTTTAAGGAAAAAAAAACTTACATTCTAGGAAAAATTTCTCATATGGAACTTTGTTCAGACCGCATCAGGTGATACAATGAATACTTTTGTTCAGCAAATTAAAATGTGACAGTCATCTTGTCATACCAACTTTTGCTAAAAGCTGAAAGAGTACTATTAAATCATAACTTAGAGTGGACAAAATATTCCGCAGTTCTCTCATTTGAGTCAAGGTTAGAAATTAAAGATTTAAGTGGACCCTCAGGAAGGTAAAAGGACAGGTTACCCTTTCATTTTAGAAACCTCACATTTTTCCACTCTTTCCACAGCATTTGTAGTTCCATTAGTAACACCTCTTATAACACACGGTGATTTTTAAACATTAATAGATGGGGCAAGAGTGATGCAAAGTTGCTGCCAGACATTCTGAAAGACTGATCTTCAGGGAATGGGCTTCCCCTCCCTCGTGATAATGTGTGCTTCAGATCACTTCCTATTTTCCTCTCATCTTGGTTTTGCATGGTCCCATGGTAGAAGACTTTCTGAACTTGGTATCTTGGATGGTGTTCTGAGCACCAGCTGAAAGTTCGTCTCCCTAAGAAGGTCCAATTGCCAGGAGAATATTGACAGTTTTGCCTAGGGCTCTTGCTAGGAAACAGTTTACAAAAATCAGGAGGTTCCTTATGAACATAACTACATATTTACTGTGGCATTTGAAAAACAAATCAGTTCAGTCTCCCAAATCTCTTGTTCTAGAAAAGACGAAAATTGTATTGGCTTTGATGTTTTCAAAGAGTGGAGATGCTGCAGTCATAGAAAAACTGCAGTAATGCTCCTGAAATTCCTGCCAGAATGATGCTATTATCTATAAAGGAGCACGCTCCTCGACCCAGCACTGTCCTGGGAACGTGAGCTGCACAGGACAGCACCATTAGATGATCACTGCTGGACAAAACTTGACTGTGAGAGAAAAAGGTGAACTTGAATGAACCCCCTGCCTCCTAAACCATTCATGTGTTCCCATCTTTCACCTCCAAATCTTCCCCAGCCCAGGAAAAGGCCACTGGAGAAGAGGAAAAATGCCTTTTGCAGGAATGTATAGAGGAATCACATTCTATAGAAGAACGTGGAGTCACCGCACCAAAGACTTCCTAACTTTCCCCACTTGGGGCTTTTGGATAAGGTAGATGGCAGGTGTCCATAAACTCCTACATAATAAACATGGCGTCCTGGACACTGAAATGGATGCTAACTAAAGGAATGACAGCGTCTCTGTATGTCATTTGTCATCCACTAGGAAAGTGTATGTGTTAGATGGATTTTAATGATCTTTTTTATGAGCTCAATCAATTTAATGTATAATGTGAGGGGATGGAGGAAAAGCAGCAGACACACCAGGTGGGAAAGGGTGCTGGCTGAGGCGTTTCATCATATTGCTTCCCTGGACTCCCATCCAATCAACATCAACTCTGGCTGGCCCAGGCCCTTCATTATCTCTCAACTCCTTCTATCCTTTCCATTCGACACACTGGCTCTGGTCTCAGCCACTGTCATCTCTCCCTTGGCTACTGCAACCTCCTCCCAGCTGGCCTCTCAGGGTCTCCCTTTCACTTCATGCACCATGACTGAACTCAGAAAGATGAATGTGACATTCTCCTGGCTAAAAATCTGTCTTCACTTTCCATTTTGCTTTGGATTAAAAGACAGACAGACAAACACACACACACTCATACACACACAAACACATAACTGTCCCAACAAACAAACAAAAGTGTAGGTCTTCAGGGCCTGGGGTGTCTCAGCTCACCCTCTTCCCTCCATGCTGTACCCTCCAGAAAATGCTGGGCTTTTTTCAGTTTTTCAAACATACCACACTTCTTTCTTTCTTCAGGGATTCACACATGTTGTTACTTCTACCCGCCACCTCCTTTGCCTAAATGATGTATCCCCTTGGTTTCAGGTACAAGATTATTTCCTCCACAACTCCAGTCATTTCAGATGCCCCACACTAGTCAGGTCGGTCCTTATCATTTCCTGTAGCACCCTGAACTTCTCCATTATAACACTCAGAGCACTTGGAGCTACTTTTTCAACATCTTTCTTCTCTAATAATTGAAAGCTTCATGAGAGAAGAGAAAAGGTCCTTTTGTTCAAGTTTGTATCTACAGATTCTAACATAGTAATAAATATTATTTCTATTTTAGAAATGAGAATATTGAGGCTTTGAGAGTTAAAATTATTTGCCTACCATGTCTAAACTAGTAAACAAAGCTGAGCAAAGCTGAGCTAATCTTCGTCTATTATATTTTTATTATTTCACCTGTCTCCTTATCTATGAGTCATAAGCAAAGATATAGAAACATAAGAAATAAGTACTGAGTCCCTACTATGTTCCAGGAGATTTATATTGTTTTAATTCATCCTTACTACCTTATGTGCTATCTTTCTGACTTGTCTGTATAGCTAGAGACTTTGTCTTTTACTTGTGCATATGTAGGATGTACCATTAGCTTCTAAACATAAGGGAAGAATGGTGTGCTCAGTAATAAGCATTTACTGGCTGTTTGAAGTGTAATAACTTGGAAAATCACCCATTGAAAGAGAGGGCTTGGGAGGGATTACAGACAGAAGTCTAGTCAGAATGATGGTAAATTCTTGCCTAAAAACATCATATGCATAGGTACTCTCTATACCAAAAGCATAGTAATAGTACATCAAATTCACAAAGAGAAAACCATAAAGATATAGCTGGCCTCAAAAAAATGAGACATTTCCATTGACCATAAGTAGATCACAAATGCAGACTAGTAGGAAGAGCTGAACCCATCCATGAACTTGCTGGGCTCCAGGCCTAGAAGGTGGGAACCAACAGAAAACTGGTTCCTAAATGAGTGCAACTAAAAGTATCTGCTGCAAAATGAAGCTGAGTGAGAAATCAACAGCTGGGATATGAATTTACAGCATAGTCTAATAAAATATAAATAGAACTATGTTCAGAAACCCAAACTTAACCCAACTTAAGAAAGGATAAAATGTAAGATATATAAAATAAAAATTAAAAAAAAAAAAAACACCAAATAAAATAAGTACAAGGAATGGGAAAAACAAAAGTCGGAAATCTTAGGAATGAAAAG
This sequence comes from Perodicticus potto, assembly GCA_963574655.1. Taxonomy (NCBI): domain Eukaryota; kingdom Metazoa; phylum Chordata; class Mammalia; order Primates; family Lorisidae; genus Perodicticus; species Perodicticus potto. Next base: position 26,815 of record CAUYRH010148718.1, on the reverse strand, counting down.
CTAAATATTTGAAATAAAAATGCAATATTCAGAATATACACTGGAAAAGAAATAGTTAAAGAGGGAATTAAAGTACTGAAAGTTAGTGCTAAGGAATTCATCCATAACACAAAGGCACTAGAAATAAAAGATATAAGAGAATTAAGGAGTCAGAAGGATGATTTAAAAGACACCAATATTCACCTAAAGAGAGTATAAAAAAAAGAAAATGAAATAAATGATGAGTAAGAAAACTATAATAAAATATTTGTTGAGAATGCTCCAAAAGTGAAAACATGACCTCTCAGGTTAAAAAAACACCTATAAAAATTAAAAAGATTGTTCCACACATAAACCCACTATAATAAAACTGTAAGCCTTCAAGGATCCAACCAGAGTGACATATATTTCTTATAAGCAATAATATATGCAAGAGGAAAGAAGGGAAGGGAAGGGAAGGGAAGGGAAGGGAAGGGAAGGGAAGGGAAGGGAAAGGGAGGGAAGGAGAAAAGAAAAGGAAAAGGAAAAGGAAGGGAAGGGAAGGGAAAGGGAAAGGAAGGGAAGGGAAGGAAAAGGAAGAGAAGGGAAGGGAAGGGGAAAAGAAAAGGAAAAGGAAGGGAAGGGAAGGGAAAGAAAAGAGAAGAAATTCCTATATTCATCCAGGCTGACTAGAATGTAATATTCAGCTAAACTGTCATTTTTAAAGGGGGCAAAATAAAGATATTTTCAGAATATGTGAGAGTTGTAAGAACATATAGCTTGTATAAGAACAAAAATAATTTATGTTTTATAGAAAATAATTATTGAAAAATGTACTTAAGTAAAAACAGTAAAGCCAGAAAGTAGGGGGGAGAATATAGGGAGCAATAATGAGCATAAAATAAATTTTAAATGGCAGTAAATTTAATCTAATATTTGCTATGAAAATCAAAATATATTATTACAAAAAGAAAATTTAAATTTTTACAATTATAAACTGGGGATATAGTTCAATGAATGAAAAATGCCAAGATCCTTGTTCAGGAGACTAGAAATATTGAATGTGTTTAACTTTGTTGAAAATATATAATTAACATATATATAGATATATATCACAACAAATTTAAAGGCAAATATTAAAAGAATAAATGTATAATCTTTAGCTACCTTATCTTTCTGTATTTCCTTTCCCAGTGGGAGGAAAAGGGAAGAAAACTAGAAAGTATCATTAAGTCAATAGAAGAAAGAGGAGAAAAACAGAAACAAAAGTATGATAAATTGAAAATACAAATTCAAATGAGAAAAATAGAAGCAAATATATTCTTAAGCACAATAAATGAAATTGATTATATTTACTATTGAAACACCTAGACCACTGAATTGGTGTATATGAATACATTTGTGTGTGTATAAGAGAGAGAAAGAGATAAATAGACAGACAGATATAGATAACAATATATATATATATATATATATGTATATATATAATCTCCATCTATATTTCTTTAGAAAATAAACAATTACATAGGAAGGAACATTGATATAAAAATACTTACATCAGACAAAATAGATGTTAGGAGAGAAAATTTTATTGTAAAACAAATCGATACAATATACAAATGAAAGTTAGAAAACAAGAAGCTATAACAATGGACTTGAATATGCCAACAATATGAACTTAAATATACATAGTCACACACACACACACTACAATGGACAAAAATCATGAGAAACTTACAAACCCACAATCATGTTAGAGATTCTGACACTTCTCTGTAAAGCAGTAATAGACCAAATAGAGAAAAAAAAATAGCACGGATATAAAAATCTGAACCAAAGACTACACAAGGCTGAACTAATAGACACATTTACAGAATTGACCACATTGTAGGTCATTAAAAAAAAAATCTTAAATTTCAAAGATTGGTAATCATACAGGTCACATTCTCTAACCATCAATTGATTAAATAATAAATGAAATAAAAATAAGTTTTAAAAACTATATATCTTAGGAAATCTAAAATTCAAATCTCAAGTTACTCATGAGATAGAGAGGAATCATAGTAGAAATTATTTAGAACAAGATGTTAATGAAATTAGTACACATAAAAACTTACAGGAAGCAAATAAAATAGTGCTTGTATAAATTTTTTAAGTAGAAAAATTGAAAATAAATACTGAACCCAACTACTAGAAAAAGAAAATAAAAACAAACTCATAGAAAATAGAGCAAAGAAAAATGAGAGCAAATATTAATAAATAAGAAAAGAATTAAGGACATCAAAAGCTGGTTGGTCTTTGAAAAAAATCTAATAAAAAGTCCAAATCTCTAGCAAAATCAATTATAAAATGTGAATATGAACAAATAAATATTATCAGGAAAAGAGGAGAGGAGACATAACCTTGGAAACAGTGGAAATTTTTAAAAGGAAATATTAAAATGCAATATATATTCTAATTTATTTTTTAAAACTTAGATGAAATGGGATAAATAGTTGATAAAATGTCAACTATTAAAACTTTCAAAGGAGAAATTGAAAACCTGAAAATTAGTAACCATTAAAAAGCTGACTAAGTAATCAATTATCCGACTGGTGGGGGTCGAGAGTGAGATGAAAAGAGAGAAAGAGATGGTTTTAGAAGCAAGTTCTTTTTTTTTTTTTTTTGCAGTTTTTGGCCAGGGCAGGGTTTGAACCCGCCACCTCTGGCATATGGGGCCGGCGCCCTACTCCTTTGAGCCACAAATTGACAAGGAATAGATAATCTCTACTTTATAAAAACTGAGACTTGATAATGAAAGTTGTTCAACACTTCTAGGAGTCAAGTTGACCCCCAAATGGAAAAAGACAACACAGTTATAGACTAAATTTATTTACAGAGATGCAAAAATGTCAGTCACCTCAATTTAGCCATTTTTATCATGACAAAATAAGGCTTAGTCCAAGGATGCAAGAATGGCCAAATATCAGAAAACCTACTGCTTTTAACTTGACATTAACAGACTAAAGGAAAAATGTTTGTCTAACTGATACAAAAAAAATTGATAAATTTCAATGTTTATTCATTTAAATTAAAATTCTTGGTAAGCTAGGCAAAAAAGGAAACTTCAACCTGGAAACAATTTTCTATTAAAAAAAAAAAAAAACTTGTATCAAACAGCATATTCAATCGTAAAACTATTAATCCAGTCCTATTAAATCAGGAACCAGATATCTTTTAATCTCCATTGCTATTCGGCTTCATATTTGAGGTTACTATGCAATACAATTAGCTAAGAAAAAGAAAGAAAACCTACAGGAATTGGAAAAGAAGAACCAAAACTTTGCTCTCCAATTCAAAATTTCCCTCTCTTCACCCAACCTCTTCTAACATGTACCCTTACTTCCTCCGAGGAATCAAATCCTTACTCTCCACTGCTTTGAATCAAAGACACCCTTTCTTTTATCGTAAAACAGATAGAAATATGGCTAATGACATTTCATGGGTAGGGAAAAGAAAGATTTTCAAAGGTTTTCCATTCTGTTTTGTAGTTTGATTTTTCTCGGAAAAGCTAAAAATGTCTGCTACACCTCACACAGGAAGAATAAGATTTTTCCTGAAATCCCTCAACTCTACAAATGACATTTACTCCAATTATATGTCTCTATTGTTATTTGTTCTTTTCTGGACTCAGGATTGTAAGACAAACACTGATAAAGAAGATGTCAATGACAATCACTTTAGCCAAGTTTCTTAGGATTTTTTTCCTGATCAGCCAACAGAGGATATTAACCTAAAACATGATTTCTCAACGTATCAGCCCTTGAAAAATGTGGTTATTCTTTGACCCAGCAATTATACTTTTAGGAATTTATTCCAAGGAAACGATCAGATGGTGGACAAGAATATGTATTTCAGCATTATTTATAATAGCAAAAATTCAAATAGTATAAATATTTAACAATATGGAATTGATTTAGTAAATGATAGGCCATTAATCTCAGAATGTTTCGCAACCAATAAAAAGTCATTTTGCAGGAGAATATTTGTTGACATGGGAAAAATGTTTTTTGATAGCTTGCTAAGTGAAAAAATAAGCCACAAAAGCTTGTTTGATAAATGTTACTATTATTTTGATGATTGTTACATGGCTAAGAAAAATACTGAAATGACCTCCAACATAAATCTGAATTTTCTAATCTCTGAATTGTGCAATCACAAGGTATTTCTGGCTTAATTTGTCTGTTGTTTTTCTTTGCGTTTTTTTTTTTTTTTAACGTGTTTCAAGTGAGAAAGAAAAATACAGTCCCCAGCAGCTATCAGCCAGAAGCTGGACCCGCTCTAATAGCTGGGCCATAGTGTTCTCCTGGTGAATGTAAACAATTTCACACTGCACCAACAGTGTGTGACCTTCATCTGCGACCTTCATGCAGGAAGACAAACACAAGCCCACTCTGTAAACATGTCTGAGCACAGACAAAAATAAAAACACTCTGCAAACCACAAGCACCCAAACAGGAGTGGCTGCAGCTTCTTATAGCATCAGCTAACTCTGTTCTTCCACCTCCTAAGACAAAAACTAGTAAGATACTCGAAGAACTTACCTTCTTCCACTTCCTGAACACAACCAGTCCACACATCCTTGAATCCTACCCCCAAATATCTAACACAAGCTAATCCTATACTGAGCCCTCATAACACCCTCTTACCACAATGGTTCCCAAAAGCCTTATTTGCTATAGCAAGGTCGATAAATCTAACTTCGTTTTACTACCCATGCATTTGGGGTGGTGTTTGGCCCAAGTTGGCCATTGACATAAGCTGCATGCCTGGAGCAGGTATCCCTTTTGAATTAAAGAGGAAACATAGTATTTGAAATTAAATAATCTCTAATCATTAATACGACAAATGACTTTCAACTTCCAGAATAGAGATGGACCCTCAGCTTCCACTGGGTTCTGGCAGCTCCAGCCAGCCAATCATCCAAACTGCCACCAGTATTTTAGGTCCTCAGGTGTCATTAGCTCGCAGAACTATCAGAAATATTTCAGGCACATGTAGAATAGGGTGTCTCAATGGCAACATTCTTGATACTTGAACCAGGTAATTCTTTGTTGGAGGCTGGCCAGTACATTCTAGAATGTTTAGATGTATGCCCATCCTCTCCCCACTTGATGCCAGGAGAATCTCTCTGTTGCGACAAGCAACAGCGTCTCTGATTTCCCCCAGGAGAGAGGAAGGGGTAAACTGCCCCCAGTTGAGAGACTCAGATGTAGAGGGAGGGCAAGGGAAAGAGGAAAGATACTGGGGAAGTTACTATACTGGGGTTGATTTTCTACCTCCCTGGGCCTCGGATTCTTCCTTCTTGAGAATAGAGGTATCATTCCTTACCTATTCATGAAAATAGTATGAACAAGTGAAAGAAAGAGAGAAACAGACTCTAAGTAACTAACTAAGAAAACAACTGTTTAGTAAGAAACATTCAGCAAATGCCTCCTGAGTGCTAGATATATCGAGTGTTCTTATGTAATCAGAGAGTTTCAACTGAAAAGTCCTAAGTCTGATTATATGTATGCAAGAAAATGAAAATAATGGAGTTATTATGGATCATTTAAATTGCAAAACACAGCAACAAGAGTGACACCCTCAGAGATAATAATATAATTAAGGTAAATTCATTTAACTTAGTAGCTTAGAGGGGAGAATCAGTTTTCATGTAAGAAATAAGAAAAATGTAATTATTTGTTCTAAAAGCAATTCTTCATGGTTTCCTAAATCTTCACTTTAGTTTTTTTTTTTTTTTTTTAGACAGAACCTCAAGTTGTCACCCTGGATAGAGTGCTCTGCAATCAGGGCTAACAGCAACCTCCAATTCCTGGGCTCAAGTGAGTCTCTTGCCTCCGGCCTCCCAAGTAGCTGGGACTACAGGCACCTGCCACAACGCCCGGCCAGTTTTTGGTTGCAGCCGTCTTTGTTGTTTGGCGGGCCCGGGCTGGATTCGAACCCGCCAGCTCAGGTATACGTGGCTGGCGCCTTAGCCCATTTAGCCACAGGCGCCGAGCCAATCTTCACTTTAGTTTTAATAAAGAATTGTAAACTGCACTCAGGTAGATCTGACTCACTTGTGATTTGTTTTTAAAACAGAAAAAAAAGGGAAACAGAAGGAAAGAAAATAAGCAAAAAGTGATCGAACACCAGTATGTTAATGTGTACTTAACATGTTGGGAACAGTCTTTTCTGAAGCTTCTAAATGAGTGAGAATGAAAAGTACAATGGTCAAAAATGAGGACATGTAGGGTTGCAAAATAACAATTTGAATACTTTTACGTAAGGGAAGCATAAAGCCAAAATTAATAGATGTAAAGATGGCTCTTAATGCAAGTGGTACAGTTTGCTAGGTGAGCTCCTTATAACACTTTAAAAAGATATTCTAAATAATGAAATTAGCCTTGGAGCCTGAACGAAATTGGGGATTTCGTATAATGTTTTCTCTCTCAACACAGTTTTCCCCCCTCTTTTCTGAAAAATAGAAATCTGCTCTTTCCATTCTATAAATATTTTATTGACATGTGTTATGAGGGACCTTTTCAGCCAGCTCTCATCCAACCAAATGGAATAGCTGCCTTTCTTTGCAAAGGATCAGATGTTTCTTATCTCACTTTTTAAAATGTAAGAACAGGACCAGTCTGGGGTTATAAAATAAGATTTCACAGATGTCAAGATTAAAATCTTTCTCCTGCATGGTTATTTCATGCAGTAATTTCCATGGAAAAACAAGATAGTTTAAAAATGGATTCAAAGAGTTGGAAAACGTTGCATTGCTCTGTGTAAGGAACTCCGGGGATCTCCAGGTCTCAGCCGATAATTGTTTAAGCTTCGGGGGTTCTATTTACCTTGTAGTGAATCAGAAGAACAAGCTTTGGAAAGCAGACAGACAGCTGGCATCCTGACCACTTTGTGTGGCTTCTGACAGAGTTTAGGGCAACGGGGTCTTGTAGAGAGTCCTCCCAGCCCCTGTCACCCTCCTCAGTCACACTCCCTTCTCGGGCCCCCACACCCGCCCCCCAACATCTCACCGAATGCTCCCAGGACAGGAAGCTGGTACCGCTATGCTTTCTTGTCTGTTCCCTTTGAAACTTCATATTTTCCCACATAGCAGTATCTGGCAAAAATTATAAAATAAATGAAATAAAGAGGAACATATCTGCAGGAATTTCAAGATAAATGGTTTATGGCGGAAGAGGCAGGAAATTTCATCATTTGATATTTGCATCTGAATAGGAAACTTTAACTTTACAAAATAATCTGACCAAGTTTTCCTCCCTCCCTTCCTTCCTTGGTTCCTTCCTCTTAAGAAAACATCCCGGGTGGCACCTGTGGCTCAAAGGGGTAGGGCGCCGGCCCCATATCCCGGAGGTGGTGGGTTCAAACCCAGCCCCGGCCAAAAAAAACCACAAAAAAAAAAAAAAAAGAAAGAAAGAAAGAAAGAAAGAAAGAAAGAAAAGAAAGCATCCCATGTTTGCAAACAAGACTTTGCTCAGTATTACAGACGGGTTGTGCCTATCTTCCTTCAGTAAGTTGCACACGATGCTTTAACTGGGGATTGTCTTCAGAGCTGGCACTGCACTTTGTTCACGTCTATTCCAAATCAACCACGAGGAAAAGAAAGGAAATGTGTGTTAGGACTGTATCCTCGCTGCTGCTTACTCGAGGGGATCTCTCCATCGAGACCCTGGCAGCAGGCACCTTCCCTGTTGTGCTGCCTCATCACTCTGAGGCATCAGGGACTCAGGATAAGTCTGAGAGAGGCGTCCTGGCGGGTGCGAGGATGATTAAATAATGGAGAGAGGGAGGCAATGCATTCTCCTCCTCTGGAAGCTGGCAAAAATGGGGGAGGTTTTTGTGTATTTGGAAATGTTTAAGTGCGTCTATCTGCTCCCTTGGGAAGCCACTTCCCACCTGGAACTACCTTCACACACTCCCCAAATGTGTGTTTCAGGTGGCTGAGACGGTTTAGCAACTCTAAGTTTTCATCACTCACAGTAACATGGACTTCACTGGACTGTTGATTATCAACCTCTCTTTATCTTAGAGTTTCCTGCAGAGCTTTGCAAAAAACATTCTTATTCCTGTGCCCTAGAAATTCTAATCTAATGAGTCTGGGGTGGGCCCGTAGAGTCTGGATTTTTTAGGAGGTTCTCAGGTGATTCTCATGTTCACCCAGGACTGAGAACCACTGATTAGACTCTCTTTCCATTTCTGATCTACTGAATTGGAAGTTCCTGGGGGAAGTCCCTGGAAATTTCAATTTGCCAAGCACTCCCAGAGCTCTGATGTCAGCAAAAAATTTCCAGATTCAATATCTATTAGGCTATTTCTATAACCTTGTGCAGTGAGCCATGAAGAGGCTTTCTCCTGTATGCAGATGATGACTCTGGGGCTTACAGAGGTTAAATGAATTCACCCAAGTTCATCTGCCCAGAAATGACAGCCTACACCAGGCTCTGTCTCAGAACTCTACCCTTCTGCTGCTTAATACATAAAATGTCAACTACATTTTAGGAGTAGGTTAGGGCTCACTCTTGGCTAGTTTCTTATTAAGTTTTCACTCCCCCATTGTATTTCCCAGTCTTTGTTGATGGGTAGCACAGATTTTCTTTGGGCCAATTAATAGAGTTTCTAAAGTTGCGCACTCTCTGAATACAGGAGAACCTCCATAGTTGGCCCCCTCCCTACGCTGACCACTTCCTTAAGTTCATGTCCAGTATCATAGACCGGACATGCACCACATGTACGAATCAGTGCAGCAGGCCTAGTTGCTTACGTTGACCACCTCTGTATGTTGACCAGTTTGTTGCAGGCCCTGGGGTGGTCAACTTATAGAGGTTCTACTATATTTCCTGGTCCCCCGCCAAACGTCATCCTTCTCCTTTACACTATCATGCGCTCTCTGTATTTTACCGCAGTTTATTTGGCTTGTGATTCTACAGATGGCTTTCCTGTGCCCAGTGGCTGCCGTGTGATGCTGGATGAGTAGACGGAGCTTGTCTTAGTTAGAGGCTCCAGGAAAGTCCACTGGAAAGAGCCCACTCAGTGCTGCTCAATCTCCAACCCCAAGCTGGGCTGCCCTGGGACAGCTGCTGCCCCTCCCACCACAGCCAGTGTGCTCTGATTGCATTCAGAATCCTGTGAGACTCAGAGGAAGAAAGGCAGAGAGGAGAGGCCCTGCCCTGTTTATTTGTCTGACTTCGTGGGTCTCCAGCACCAGAGATTTTTGATTATTGTTCATTGAGGGGAGGTCGTCAGGAAATAACTATTGGATAAGTTCATTGTTCCCCTCTATGGCTGTGTCCAGGTCTGGTTCTTCACAGCACCAACCCTGTGACATTTCCTAACCTACCCCATGGCAGAACTGACCCACAAGTTTCTAGTCCTGTTTTGTCAGTGTTACGACTTGTTGAATACATTTCCCTTCGGCTGTTGAGCTAGCTTTTCAGTTTTATAATTAATACAGAAACAACGTAGAGTAGTCTTTTGTTGTTTCCTTTAACAAAAGAGTGCCCATGAGACTTTCTCAATACATACGTATGCCATGTTCTCTTTCTCCCATTATTTATTGGATTCTGGAGACCAACTTCTTCCCAAAGGAGATTCAGGACAGTAACTCCATTCATCACAGCTTTGACAGAGCATGGGAGAACAGAAGCGCCTTTGGCCTAGGAGAGACGACGTGTTCCAAGTGTTCGGTTCCATTTCATGAAGACACAGAGCTGGCTGGTGTCGGGAAAGGGCTTTATTTTCTCTAGAGGGTATATCGAAATGTTTTCTGGTATTTAATTTAATGGTAACAAAAATGACAAAATAAATGCACATTCATCTATCTTATTTGAGATGGGATCAAAGATTTCTCCAACATGCTGGCTACATCATGGGCATATAAGCAAAACTGAAGGTGACTAAATAGCAATAGGATGCAAACTGCATACCCGATCGGTATGTGTGGCCTGGGTTCCAGGAAGCCAGCTTCCAGTCTCTTCAAATCTACTGTGCACCATTATCTGTGGAGGTTGCCAAACTAAGAAAAAATAAAATACAAAGCATCCACACTGAACTTTGGACACATCCTTACGTAACAGCTTTTATTCCACCAGCAATAAAGCATCCTCAGGGGACCAAAGACCCACATTCCTGAGGACAGTGCTTGACATTGACCGATTGCTTTCTAATACATTTTCCAAGCTACCTGGTTCAAGATTCTGACCGCAAACAAAGCTCAAAAATCTAGCCAGTCCTTCTGAGTCATCCTGCATGACTATTCCCATCTGCACTCTGCACTTCACTTGCCCGATATTATTTCACTTGGACTTTCTTTTTTTTTGCAGTTTTCAGCCAGGGTCGGGTTTGAACCCACCACCTCTGGTATATGGGCTGGTGCCCTACTTCTTGAGCCACAGGTGCCACCCTCACTTGGACTTTCTAATTCACCCATGTAGGTTGACGTGATCCTCTGTGAATGCTCCCTCTACCTGTTCCACGGACTCTGGATGCAGCCACCACACCTTTGCAGGGGAGGAGCTCTCATCAGTGCCCTTCTACTCTTAAGCCGTACAGTAGTCTGCATACAGTAGAAGCACCATGAGTAGTTAGTGGCCTTTGGCCGGGACTGCATCCTGCGGCACTGACGGGGAGGTTGCTGGGCCTCACTTAGGGGGAGAAGCCCAGGCTTCTCTCCCAGCGCCACATGGCAGCCATCGGGGGCAGTAAAGGCTTTTATTTTGCAGAATGAGGAGCCAGGTGGGACAGTCAATATGACAGGTCTGTCTGCACAGGGCCTAACAAAAGGGCACCTGGGGTTCCTGTTCTTCCAGCTGCTTTGCAGAGAGCATAATTCTGCAGAAATGACTGGGTCCCCATTTCTGTGTGACACAACCTTTCTAACATGCGTCCACCTTTCCATATGCTGTCTTTTACTTCCTTTCTCATTTCCTCACTCTTCTTTCTTTTTCCACTTCTACCCTTTTTCCTTTCCCACTTTCACCATTCATGGAGAGTTTTCCACAGGCTTTGCATTTGATACTCTGCAGATTCAAAGGTGAGAAAGTCTGAATCTCTACCTTCAGAAACTTAGAGTCTCCTGGGAGAGCTGTGGCCTTGACACAGGCAGGAGCTAGAAGGTACAACCAGATGGATGAAGAGTTTGATCAAGGGACACTTGGCAAAGATGTGAACAATGTTAGGGGAAGTGAAAAGGATAACGAAGCACCCAGGAATTAGCAATAGGGGGAAGCTGTTACTACCTCTAAGCCCAAAAGGACAAAAGCAGGGGCTGGAACCCAGAGTAAAAGATGGCTGTGGAAGGGGGGCTGGGGCCTCAGGGACTCAGCATGGTACCATCTTACTCCTCTCCATCCTCTCCTATAGCCCTAATTCAAGCTTCATTCTCTAGGGTCTCTTCTCTCCACCAGAAGACTCCATTCCTATGCACCTGAGAGCGTGGATGTAAGACCCTTGGTCCTTTCTTGTGTCTGATAAACCAGCATCTCAGGCTCTGCTCAAGCGATAATGGAAGTCTTTCTTCCAGCTGTGAGGTACTAAGGGTGGGCCCTGCTGTCACAATGAGGCGGGAGTGGGTAGTTCCAGCCCCGTCTTGCCACCAGTAAGGGCGGAGTCCAGTTTTCTCACACCCCATGACTGTGTGTGTTAATTTTCCTTCTGAGAAAACTCCAGAACAGCCTCATATAGAGGAGTATACCTCCTGTTAAATAACTTAAGGAATACTAATCCCAGCATCTTTATTCTATCTGATCATACTTACATTTAAAACCACCATATTAACTGAACATGTGTTTGTCTGAACTATCTGGGCTCTAGCACCAGCTCTAGACTATTAATTTCCAATCTAAAATCTCTCAACTACTGGCTAGAGCAAGGGAGAGAGACTCCATAAATCTGCCACAAACAGATGAAGATAAAGAGAAATAGAATCATGAAAGGAAAACAAAGGCTTTCTTCCTGCTACCTAATTGAAGCTTGTGCTCTGGTGTCTGCTTGCACAGAATGGCGACATAGTTAATGACACAGCAGGACCAGCCTAGACGGGGCCAACTCTACTGAGAACAGAATGTCAAGTTAACTGGTAGGTATAACAGAGCCAAAATCGCAGGTTATATAGCCCGGGCATGTGCTGTAGGAAAACCTTTGACCTCTAATAACATTTGGAACCAAGAGTTCCTCCCTATGCAACCAAGATGTTGCAGATTACATCTGTAACAACCCCATTGCCAAATAGGGTCAATATATGAATTGAAGGACTGGAACTTGAATGTAGGAATCCTTTCAAAAGCCAGGCATCTGTGGGCCCAGAAAATCTGGGGCTAAAATCTGCCTCAACATATCTTGCCCTAAATGCTTAAATTTCAAACCTTCCAATCAAACTCTTCCAAGCCAACATTCGTATTCCTTTCCCTTCCCAGCTGACCCTTAAAACTTGCCCCAGATCTCAAATTGGAGTAATAGATTGGAACTGTATCTCCTACCTCCTTGCTGGATGACTTTACAATAAAACCTTTCTTTCCTTAAAAGTCAGTGCCATACTATTGGCTGCTCTGCACATTGGGCAGTGAGCCCATTTGCTTGGTTTCATTAACAATAATGTCTATTTCAAAATTACTAAGAAAGTGAATTTTAAATATCCTCATCTCATAGAGATAAATATTTGAGGTGATATATATGCTAATTATCTTCACTTGTCCACTCCATGTACCAAAACATTATATGGTACCCCATAAGTATATACAATTACTATTTGTCCATCATAAATAAAATAAAGTGTAGTCCATTCGCTAATTACTTTCAACTCTGATCTTTGAAGAAATATTTATGTGATGGGGGTTTAATTATACAACACACACGTCACTCAAAATTCATATGTTGAAGTCTTAACTCTAAGAACATGACCGTATTTGGAAATAGGGCTGTTACAGAAGTAATTAGTTAAGACTTGATCGTCCTGGAATTATGTGACCCCTAATTCAATATAACTTGTGTCCTTCTAAAAAAGGGCCATATGGACACAGACGCACATAAGGATAATGCAACATGAAGGAGAAGGTGGAGATTCGTGAGGGAACATCTAAGCTGGGGGAGAAGCGTGGGGCAGGTCCTTCCCTCGAGGCCTCAGAAGGAACACATCTGGCCCACACCTGATCTTGACTTAGAAGCCTGCAGAACAGGGGACATTAACTCCCTGTTGTTTAAGCGAGGATGTTTGTGATCCTTTCTAATGGTGGTTCTAACAGACTAACATGATTTACAACCTAATGATTTATACGTAATTGTAAGAGGCATCTGGGCTGTAGAATGTGGCTGACACAGGAGGAACCTCCTTCTCACTAGAAAAGTGAGCACCCTCATGATCCACTGACATTTATTTTAAGCATGGCCAATTTTCCAGAAAGCCTCACAGGGAGGAAAGTTTCAGACTTGAGCCCCTCCTCTGCAAAATGCCAGAGTCTGTGGAGGTGGAATCCCGCCTCATGGCTCCTTAGCAGGGCTCACGACCAGGATCTTAGGAGGGCCCATCATCACCCATGGAGTTCCCAGAAACATTTAGGATGGAGACTCTACAATATCCCACTTCCCACAGCCAGCCAAATAGGAGAGTTGTTGCTGATATTAGTGATACCACTATGCCTATACTTACCAGTGATAAAACTTGAAAAACTCAGGTAGCTTAAAATTTGTAGTAGTTAAAATCTCGGGTTTTGGTGCTCATTTACAAAAATCTAAAATGCAAATCACATCTATAAATTCCGCTATAATGTAATTCTTAGCAACATAAATGATTGACACTTGCTGGTGCTTTAAGTAACAGAAGGAAGTGACCGAGTCCTCTAACCTAACCTGTTTCTCTGTTTTCTCTTTGCCTGGCATCTTTATTTCCAGTTGATAGACTTGGACTTGCAAGGTCACAGGTCCTGACTTTAATGACCATTGTCAAATAACGTACACAAAGCTGATTGCGTTTCTAAATGCCTGCACAAATAGATTTAAAACTATACTCCCATTCAAAAAAGAAAAGTAAATCTATACACCCACATTTACTTGTGCCGAGTTAAGAGAGAGGATGTAGGTATAAATCCTGATGGTAAGAAAGAAGAGCACGGTCAGAAACCAGAGCGTGTAGGAAATCGGAAGGACAAAGGACAGAGAAGGCCCAGAGCAAAAGCAGATAGTAACTTAAAAGTGGAAGACACATTAACAGCGACAAATCAAAAGAGACGAGTCAAGAGAGGTTGTAAGGGACCCTAGATCCTTTTGAAATTCATTCGAACGTTATTTCTGCTTTCCAATAAACACTTCTATGAAACGGTTCAGGTCAATTACATCTGGGTGTGATCGGCACGAGGCACATAAGGCTCACACATCAAAACTGCAGTGTTTCCTAAACATGCTCTATTGTACGTTTGACATTTAGTTACGTCGAATTTTGACCCATGCAGAACTCCCTCAAAATGTCTTTGTGCAATTTCATGGGAAGTACATTTAACATAAACTGTATTTGGCTGGTTTTGAAGGAACCATTCGCCAAGCCTGTTTGCCGAACTCCTAAGAACGGAGCTGCCGCGTGGGGCCCCATGTGGGGCTGGATGAAATCAGTGATGGTATTGGCAGGTGATCAGTCAGGCTTGTACAGAATATTTCAAATAACTGCCTGTATATTGTTTTATAAGCTTCTGCAGTTTGGGCTTTAATAGACTTTTAATATTTTAAACACGTTTAAAGTCCTCATGCTTTTAGTTTTTGCACAGAGGCTCAAAATGGATCCAAAACGATTTTTTTTTCCTACAAGCTATTGCAATGAGAAGCTGTGAGCTTTTTAGTTCTCCACTGAATAGCAGCACCTGGGACCCATTTTCCTGGGTGCTCACCGGACATGTACCACGTGAGCCACAGATTCACTACATCTGGTCATTTGACTCTAGAATGATCTCAGAACTCCTCTGACATTACTAACTTCTGATCCAGCCCCCCAGAGACCTAAGTCTCTACTTCTGCTTTGCAGATGCAAAAACCGGATACAGTAAAGGAGCTGATCAGGGCCCCATCCGTACCTATAGAACTCAAATTCTGAGCTCTTCTCTATTAATAGACGGACAACACAGACACTTTAAACAGACCATTAATTAAATGCCCAGGTGTGTAGAATATCATCTGAAGCACCTAGGCAGTTTTGCAAACTCATGGAACAGAGGCTTGAAAGCCCCGTGGTCCACACACAGCTGTTCACACACCATGGCTGAATGTTGGTGGCTCCAGACCCCAGGAGGCCACACACTGTTCTCATCATACCCCTTGGGAATCCCATTTCTTTCATTCAATGGGTAGTTTCATGGTTGTTTCTGGGGCAGAAATTTTCTGCCAGAAATTGACTATGTTTTTGTTTAAGGCCTTGACTTTCAAAAGAACATGGAGAGGCCGTTTAAAGCTGGCCTCTTTGTGAAGACCTGGACAGGGGAAAAGTGAGTGGGGCCCTGACTGCCAGCTCCATGCTGCACTACCTGTGTCGGTGCTAGCTCTGAGGCATCCACCATGTGACCCACACATGGCCAACCTGGGTGCTCAGGCTTTCCCAGCCACATGGCCTCCTCCTTACCTTCCCTGGTGCCATGGCCACCTCCCTGTCCCACGTGCCCACGTAACTCTTCCTCCTGCTCAAGCCTGCAGCTCCCATGTCACATCTCCATCCTGGTCCTCTGGGCTATGCACTTACTTCCAGGGGATCTTGCTAGGCTCTCTCACAGGTACCTTAAACTCAGCATGTCAAAGCGTCATTGCTGCCACCAACTTCCTCTTCCTCCCTATTCCCTTTCTGAGTTCATAATAACATCACCTTCTTTCCAGTTGTTCCAGCTGGTTCTCAGAGCCATTCAAGGGTCCTCTTTCTCTCTTCTATCCCAGATCCAATTTTTACCTAATCTTGATTCTACTTTCTAAACACCATATTTTTCCATGTAAAATATGTTCCCGTGTATAACACACACCCACATTTTGGGCCCAGACTTTCAGGAAAATACCAGCTCTCAGCCAGGAGAGACTCATCTGGTCTCAGGCTAACACTACCCTGGTAAACATGTAAATTGCACCACCCTCCCACAGCTGCCCGCTCTGTGAAGGCCACCCCTTCCCTCTCTCCCTCGAACCCTTCCTTCCCCACAATGTCAGGGTCACAGCTGAGATGGCCATGCACATGGCTGGTGAAGCAGCAGCTTCTGAGGCTGCTCAGCCCCCTCGGCTTTCACCCTTCATGCAGTGGCACACCTCACCAGTTCTGCCACCACCCCCTCCCCTGATCACACCACTCAGAGAAGGTCACTCTAGCCATCTCCCACAGAATCCCAGATCCTCCTGGACTGGAACCCTGTGCGCCCAGAGGGCCTAAGCAGGAGGGTGCAGTGGCCCCAGGAGGCCTACTGGGCTTCCCCACTCCCAAGTCTTGCTACCCATATATAATGTACATCCTTATTTTTCCCTCAAAGCTGTGGGCAAATAAAAGTGCACATTATACACAGCAAAATATGGCCTGTTTTCACTCCTTTCCCACCTCTCCATTTTCTTTGTTACCTCCTGGTCAGATTTGTACCATCTCTATCTGTCCACAAGGGGACTGACCTAACTAACAGCACTGTCCCTCCACAGTTACCCTAAAATTATTCTATTTAAAACCATTTCCCCGAGATTATCAACTCATCAGATGAAACTATATCTAAAACCTAGCTTTCTTCAGGGTTATTACATCCATACAAGCATCTGTTTTTTGTTGACCTGGTTGGAGAATCAAGGATTTTGTTGCCATCTCTCATTCAATATCTTCTCCCAACGTGATGGCATTACACTCGTAGTTAAAACCTCTACACCAGTGACCCACAAATCCATGACTACATCCCCAACTGTGGAGAGCAGGCTGTGAGACGGCAGGGCCCTCACAGCCTGGGGAACATTCAGGGAATGAGCCCCCTCCTGCTTCTCCTCCATTCCCAAAACAGCCATATTCCTTTCTTCACGCTCCCTCTGCCAAAAGTAGCTCGTTCTTTGTCTAGTTAATTATGCAGAGATCCTTATAATCTTTCCCTTCCTTCCCTGTCATATGCCAACAAAGTTGAGTAGTAACCACTAAGTCACATAGTTCTTCCTTTGTTTTGTCAACTATGCTGAGATCCTCCTGACCTCTCCCTTCTTACTGCTTGTCAAATGTTAACGAAGTTGAGTAAAAACCACTACCAAGATGATTTGTCCTTATTCAAGTCATTTGCAGTTCCAATCAGATTGCAAGACCAAAAATATGTCTTTTGTTTATGCTACTTCCCTGCAGAGAACCTTGTTTAGATACTATAAGATAAAGCTGATTTTGTGCTTCGTGGCTGGCTGCAGCCATCAGCTCAGTCTGTCCTCTCAGTCCCATCCTTTGTCTCTGTGTCTTCTCTTGTCTCTATTTTCCTCATTCCCCAATTCCACTCTGGTTCACTCCCCTTCACTGTGCTGGTTCGTGACACCCAACCTCTTCTCTGCAAGCTAGACTATTAAATCCCCTGTCTTCTTAATGTCACCTTTTGGATGTCTTGAAGTTACCTCAAACTCAACATGTATAAAGCTAAACTGTTGCAGGAAGACAAGGCCCAACGGAGAGAAAGAGCACCCAAACACCACATTTATGAGAGGAAGGGTTTTATTCACCAGCTGGGAGCTTACGGCATAGAAGAATTCCAAATGGCTGCACTCCTTGACTGGCTTGGTCTTTCCCTTTTTATTGACAGTCAAAAAGTTCCACCCCACGGGTACCCTTCTTATTGGCCAGTTTGAATCAAGTGGGAGATGCTAGTCTAGACCCTACAGAACTACAGGATTTCATAGAACTTGGAAATTTCCAAGTTCCAGGAAGTTAAGTTTACAAATTCCTAAGGGCTGAGTTACCATGGAGAGGACCCTGCATGGTCTCCTTGAGAAGACCTGTTCTCCCAGACCTCACCTTTCTCGGGTATCCTCTCTCAAAACTAGATTCTTCTCTATTGCCTTACAAAAGCCCTTATCAAAGCCCTGGTCATCTTCCAAAGTTTCTTATTTCCAAGAATCCACAAGAAAAATCTGTTTGACACCAGAAATCTACTAGAGTCAATTACCATTGACACCTTTCTCTTCTAACCACCCTGCCACATCCAGGACACCATCGAGCACTGTCAATTTTGCCTCCTAAATACCTCATATCCATCCACTTCTCTCCAATCAAAGCTACCAAAGTCCATTTTCATATTTCACCTTGACTATAGCACAACAATTTATTACCCTTACTCTTCTTCCCACCATAGTTAGAATAATCTCTGTCTAAATGCAACTCTACAAAATCATACCACTCTTTACCGCATTCAGCGCTGTCCTACCATCCTTACAATAAACACCATCACTCACTCCTCAGTGCCCTTGGAGTCTGGCCCCTCCTCATTTAGGCAGCCCCAGGGAGTACCCTCTGCTTTCCCCTCAACTCCTGCCTCCAGCCGCTGCCGTTGCTCTTTCTAACCACTCAGAAACTGTCCTTGCTGACTCTCTTCTCTCTGCTTCTACCCTCTCCTCTCTTTCTACTTTTCCTTTTCCCTCAGATTTCACATTAGGTAGGATTTCTCCCAAATCCCCTTATTACAGGCTATCATCATTGCGATTCTAAACTTGTGTGATTATGTGGTTACTTAACTGACACGTTAAATTCACAAACCCTTTCAACAGATAACATCAATGGTCTCCAGAAATACCTCAAACCAAAGCAAACACTCTTAAGAAATGGGCAATCGCATATAAAATGTTCTTGACTTCATAAATATGTATTACTTAAATTAAGTTACAAAGTTCTCAGAAAAGGGTCTCCCTGAAGCTTCGATCTAATCTCCAAACGGGGCCTGGATAACCCCCAGTGTTTGTCTCAGCCTCATCTCTGACACTCCCCAGAATGAGGTTCATCAGCCTGGCCCTATGCATTCCTCCTTACCTCTGTTCCTGCCTGTATCCCTTCTAGAATCCCAACTGAAACACCCATTCTTTTTTCCACCCAATTGGGCTCAAAATGTCACCTCCTCAGGAAGTCTTCTCTGAGCTCCTCAGATAGGGATCATTCCCTCCCCTTTGTTCGCATCATGCTCTGCGCATTTGATCAGATGCCCATAACCAGGGAACCACCGTGTGCCAGGAATTTTTCTGAGAGTAGGCGCCTTAACAGAAGACAGGACCCAATTCCTGCTTTCAGAGAAGACACGACCCAGGGAGGGAGACAGATCAGCAGGTAATTACATAACATGTGCTCCCTGGGGAGGGGCCCGTATCCAGATTTACAGTATGTTGTGTTCATTTGTATCTGCCTTCTCCACCGAGGCATAAGTTTCTTAGAAGCTAAAAACCTGTTCCTAGTTCACCTTTGCATTTTTGGCACTTGTGCTCTGTGCCTAACAATGATGTAGCCTGAGTTTTTAAAAATGAACATATGGGGGAGCGAGGCTCAGAGGGCTCATGCCTTTAATCCTGGCACTCTAGGAGACCAAGGCAGGTAGATCACCTGAGCTCATGAGTTGGAGAACAGCCCAAGCAAGAGTGAGGCCCCATCTCTAAAAATAGCTGGGCACCTGTAGTCCTGGCTACTAGGGAGGCCTAGGCAAGAGCATCACTTGAGCCCAAGAGTGTGAGGTTGCTGTGAGCTGTGATGCCACAGCACTCTACTGAGGGTGACAAAGTGAAACTCTGTCTCAAAAAAAAAAAAAATGAATATCTGAATGAATTCTCATCCTCAATCTTATTTTACATTAATACACCTTCTAATTGGCCCCTCCTCATCTATATGGATCCAAAACATTCGATCAACATTTCTAACGAAAACAAAAGAAAACCAAAGGGCCCAACGAGGAGAAAACAAAGAGATTATGGAGGGGGCAGGCCAGGGACAGTGGGTAGATCTTTGGTCTGAGAGTTGTTGCCATAAATTTTGTGTCTGTGATGAAAACACAATGGATATTTAAGTAGGAGGGTTTGGAATAAAAAATTCTCTTTTGGCTTATGTACATATATATGTATACCCTATCTTCTTTGGAGGCATTCATATTCTATATTCGGTGTTTGATTTGAAGCCTTAAGAATTTGCACAATGCCAGATTATATTACACTTACCAAAAAAATAAAATAAAATAAAATAGGATGGATTTTTTGGAACATCTGAAATGTTACTACACTCTATAACTCTGTAACTGTTGAAATCCTGGACACTTCCATGACTATGAATTATCCAGATTGAATATTTTAATTCTCTCTTGGCTTTGAAGTATTTGAGGCAAGGCATTTGTAAATCAGAAAAAGATCTGCAAGGCAGAACTGATGAAAAACTTAATACAAGCAGAAGTTTACCATGGTCAAAATCAAACAAAAATACAAAAACCCAGCAAAAGTGGAGCTCTACTTAACTTTTGTTTTTCCAAATTGAATGCACTGTTCAGTAAAATCTTGAATGTTTTACATTGAAATGTTTTTGGCCAAAATCATTCTGTGATACACCGTACTCTTCAACATCTTCTGAGGCAGAACATATCAAACATAATGGCTAAATTTTTTAAAGCAAGGTAGACCTCACCAATTACCCATGTCAGTCATTTCCCCCTTTCTTCTCATGACATGCACTTCAGACACACTCCTGAGGATAAATCCATATTTTCTACAAACTATGGGTATTGAGCAATTTCTAGCTACCTGACAGTGCTTTTGCCCCTTTCCCTGGGGTCAAAATATCCCAGTTGAAAACCACCCACCTAGAGCAATCTCCTTTATTTTACAGGTTGAGGCCTGATGCTAAGTGAGCCCCCTAAGGACTCCCAGATACATAATTTATTGCACCGATAGCCTTCCATTTCCCAATTTGTTGCTCATTTGATTTGTAATCTGGAATTGTAATGATAGTGACAATAATTACACTTCATATTTTAAAAGTTACTCTAAATGCAGTATCTTCTCCAAAACCCTCACCACTACAACATGGGCCTTATTATTACCCTGAGTATTTTGAAAGATGTCTAAATAGAGGATCTGCAAGAAGATGAAGCATCTCCAGGAGATAACCTCTGAGCCCTTTGAATATGCTTCCCTGCTAGGAGTTATTTCTGTATGCCTGAGAAAAACACACATCAGACCGGTGTGATTAAATACTTTAGGCTAACACATCTGTGCCGTTTCCCTTAACAGATTTTAATCAGTATTCTTTTCCTATAATAAACTGTAACCAAGAGTAAAACAGCTTTTCTTACTTTTGTGAGTCTTTCTAGTGATCATCAAACCTGGGGGCAATTTTGGGGACCCTCCCCCCACAATGCAGTTTCCTATTACTGCTATAAGAAATTACCACAAACTTAGTGGCATTAAACGATACAGATTTATTCCTTACAGTTTTTAAGGTCAGAAGGCTAAAATGGGTTAGCTGGGCTTCATTTCTTCTGGGGGCTACAGAGAATCTATTGCCTTGCTACTTCTAGCTTCTAGAGCAGTGGTTCTCAACCTTCCTAATGCCGCGAACCTTAAATACAGTTCCTCATGTTGCGGTGACCCCCCAACCATAAAACTATTTTCGCTGCTACTTCATAACTGTAATTTTGCTTCTGTTATGAATTGTAGTGTAAATATCTGATATGCAGGATGTATTTTCATCATTACAAAGGGGTCGTGACCCACAGATTGAGAACCGCTGTTATAGAGGCTTTCCCCCCTACCCCCGTTTAATCATCACATTGCCTTCCATCCTTCCTCAGACACTCCTGTCTCACCTCCCTCTTATAAGTTGCCCTGTGATTACACTGGAACCACCCAGAGAAGCCAGGGTCATCTCCCAAATTCAAATCTTTATCTCATCTTGAAAGTCCCCTCTATTAAGGGAACATAGTCCCAGGTTCCAGAAAGTAAGCCATGGACCCCTCTGTGGAGACAGAGGGGAACATTATTCACCACAGCACCAGCAGACAGTGGTGAATAATGAATAACCTAACCCTGACCCTAACCCTAACCCTCCCACCTCACAAAGGCCAGAATTACAGTGGCTCTTGTTCTTCCACTTCCTAGAGGTCCTAACTTCCTGCAAGACGGTCAGGTAATGCTAAGACCTCGCTCACCTTCTCCTCCTGCCCTCACTGCCCCCCCCCCCATGCTTTTGGAACCTCCAGGGATCTCTTTCCTGTTCTTGCGTCAGTTCCTCCCCTCCACTGGGGGAGCAAAGGGAGAGTGTGGTGGGGGCCTCGCTAAGGACAACTGGGCCCGTGTCTTCTACAATAACACTGACTTCCTGTTACTCTCACTGGGAATTGGTTTACAAGAGATGGTATTTAAGGCAGTTGTTCTCAATTTATAATTATCGGGACCACTACCATCAGAATCACCTAGCAAATTTGTTAAGTTAGACATTCCTGGCTGTACCCTCAGTCCACAGAATGAGGTAATGGGATAGTGTTTTCATGAGGTTTGAGATTCTTCAGCTTAAAAAAACAGCATTAGTTTTATGGAGAAGAACAAAACCTCTTTTCTTTTGTCTCCTGATAAGAATGCTTCACCTTGATTTTCCTAAGCGTTGTTTTTTCTCTGGGTGACTATTTCATCGGGCATTCCCTGAAGCCCCCATTACAGTAGAAACTCTGGTCATCACTCCCATCACCACATTGTGCCAGAGAATCCCAAACTATTATCATTTGCCTTGAAAATGCTTCTCCCTCAAAGTACTCTGGGACTTATATTTGTCCTTTTAATAAATTGAATAAAAATAATTTAAAACTTTTACCTCTGCCGCAACTGGAGCTAGGACGGAATGATACATGTAGTAACCAAGACAGGCAATCACCAGTTTATGCAAAATACTAGAGAGTGAGAATGAGTTTGTGTAAAGACAAATAAGGAGTCAACAGTAGGGTCATGAACCTAATTAATCACTGCCTTGACACTGACTTTGTTCATCTATAGGAACACATAGGAGAAGGTCAAAATAAGCAGGCTTCTGATGGGCCCTAATTTATCTGGTTACTTATCTGCATTGCACTGAAAGAAACTTGAGAGTTGTGGTCCTGTCACTTAAAGCCCTTGAAGACAATCAGTCTTTGGAGAAAGTATCAAAGAAGGTTTCAGTCCTTTTTGCTGATATAACTCTAAGGCCAGTTCCATGGAACCCTCCAGTGGGTACAACTGATTTAATGCTTTTGGTCATTTAAATTGTGCAATGAGGGTGGCGTCTGTGGCTCAAAGTAGTAGGGCCCGGCCCCAGATGGCAGAGGTGGTGGGTTCAAACCCAGCCTGGTCAAAAAAAAAAAAAAACTGCAAAAAAAAAAAATAATAATAATAAAATAAAATAAAAAATAAATTGTGCAATAAAATCATCACACACTGGCTCGGCGCCTGTGGCTCAGCGGGCTAAGGCGCCAGCCATGTACACCTGAGCTGGCGGGTTTGAATCCAGCCCGGGCCCGCCAAACAACAATGACGGCTGCAACCAAAAAAATGGCCGGGTGTTGTGGCGGGCGCCTGTAGTCCAAGCTACTTGGAAGCAGAGGCAAGAGACTTGCTTGAGCCCAGGAATTGGAGGTTGCTGTGAGCTGTGATGCCACAGTACTCTATCCAGGGTGACAGCTTGAGGCTCTGTCTCAAAAAAAAAAAGAAATCATCACACACTTAATCCTGGGGAAAGATGAAATGAAGATTGGCCCATAGCAAATATATTGAACTGCTAAAGACATGGCCATGATTTGATCTCCAAATTAAAACACACAGACAAACAAACAAAATATATTAAAACCTCTTCCATTTTTTCTACTTTCCCAGGAATCCAGCTTTTATGCAGGAGGTGGGCAGGCTATGGAAGACCCAAGTCTTATTTTGGTAAGTGATCCTCCTCTTAGGAGGGAACCCACCTCCAAATTACCAGGCCATCACTTTGCACAATTTTGCTATGTTTAAAGAATGTACAAAAGAAAATTGTTCTTGTCAGTGGATAAACCCCTGCCACCGGGAGAGCTTTCGTGAATTGAAAGGTTTGCCTTCAGAATTTTCAAAATGATGGCAAATTTAGCCAAATTGGGAAAAAGTGAATCAGGTTTCACAAATTTAGGAATGTTTATTTAAATCTTTAGAACATATGTTGCCACAGCTGTGTTTAGCATAAAATTATGATGAAAATAATCCTAATGAAAATGACGGCGTATTTATATAATGCCTTCCACCCAACAAGCGCCAAAGTCGCTACACAACTGATCTCATTAGGCCTGACTAAATCCCTCAGAGCTACAACATAAATAATAGTTCCAATCTGCAGATGAAGAAACTGGGGTATGGGCAAGGTTATTTACAGCCAAGTAGATGAAGCGATAACCAGCCTGACGCTCCCACCGTGGAATAAGCTCCCATTTGTGCAAGCCATGGAAGGGGGATCCCTTCCTGAACACCCCCCCCAACATAGGTTTCCCGGTGCCTCCTAGGGGACGAGGAAGGGTAAAGAACATATGACCATTGCTTTTTACCCAATATTCCCTCTAGGAATTCACTGTGTAGAGGAATGGGCAGATATTATCTTCTTAAAACACAGCAGTGAGGGTGAGAGTTGAGAAGGTAGCAGAAAGTTTTGTATCTTGGGTTTCATTGATGGGAAATCCTACACCTAGAAAGGAAAGGGCTAATTCAGAGCTGTGCACGGCAAGGCCCGGGAGTCAGCCCCGCATCCCACTCTGCTCTCCTTACCATCCAACTTAACCTTCTTTC
The DNA here is from genome assembly GCA_963574655.1 of Perodicticus potto. Lineage (NCBI taxonomy): Eukaryota > Metazoa > Chordata > Mammalia > Primates > Lorisidae > Perodicticus > Perodicticus potto. Next base: position 2,077 of record CAUYRH010148718.1, on the reverse strand, counting down.
TGGAACTTTGGGGAATGGCAAGAACTTTTTTTACAAAATGTCCATTGTAGGCTCAAATCCTTCAGTTTGGCCTACGGAATGTTATCTTTTTTAAATCTAGATTCGCTTTCATTCAAGCTGTTGCAGTTCAGTTCCTAACAGAGCCCCCGTGGGTCCCCCTGGGTTCCTGCCACCTAATGGTTAGTTTCTGCCTGTCTCCTCTTCCTGCAGCTATCAGATCATCACCTTAGAATATGTGATTCAAATACCAAACAGAAGAACCTGCGTAGCACCTGAACACTGGCGACCCTACCGAAAGTACTGATTTTGACTCCACTTGCAGCAACACATTTTGAATTATAGTTTCAAAGTAGGAAAGAAAGTTCTGCTTAATCTCTGCCAATCAGTATTGATGTTAGGTATGTGCTTTCCAAATTCAATAAAAAAAATCGCCTTTCTTCCATTCAGAAGTAAATTCCATGCTGGCATTTTTGCCAAAATCTGAATTTAAGTTTGCCCAAGAAAGACATTCTCTGGAAACAGAAGAAAAAAATAAATCCTTTTGAATGTCTTATAGACTTCATTTAAATTTGAGTTTGCAGGGTCCTCAATGTATTTAATTGGGGTAAAAATGCATTTACCTATGCATAGAGCTCAGCTTTTATTGCCGGGCTTAATTTCCCAAAGAGAGTGGCAGAAACGGTGTGGGGGAATGGAGATAATCTAGGCCTTTCCTGTAGATGGATCTGAGCTCTGACCCTCTCTTGGTTATTTATTCACCAGGGACCCAGGAAAAGCCACTCGACCTTTCCAAGTCTCAGTTTTCTCATATATAAAATGGAAACAAAAATGCATTATCTCACCAGTTATGAAAAATTAAACTTTAACCTAGAGCTTTTCCAAAGAAGACTCTCCATAAATGGAGATTTCCTTCATCACTACCTCCTGTTCCCCAAATCTGTAAAGACTACCAAAATCAGTGTATATTTTTTATATAATATGTGTGTGTGTTGGGACTAGATACACCAAAATAACAATAACAGCTATCTCTGAGGAATAGAAGAATGAACAATTTTTATTTTCTCCCCATATGCTTTTCTGATTTTCCAGATTTGCCATCATTATAAAAAAGATACTGTATATTTTTAAAAGGCCAATTTTTAGAAAATCACAGTGTAGACCTATCTTCTGTGGGAAAATCAAAATCAAGTTATAAATATTTAGTCTTATTAAAAAAACTGAAAATGGCTAACCAAAAATCTGCTAATTTTATATATTTAAAAAAATCAAGACCCAGAGCCACTTTTGTCCAAAACCTTTTAGCTGAACTGAGGCTGGGCCTAGTTCCTACTGTAATTGGATGCCCCAAAACTCTCCAGACCAGCCCACAAGTACAAAGGTGGCAATTGACCCGAAGTGTGCTGTTAGATACCCTTCCCATGTGTTACTTGGAAGGTCTCAGCTCTTACTTTGTCTTTCTATGGCTCTAACTGTTAGATGTCTGCCCTGCTCATGGATCCCACTGATTTGCACAGATTTGAACAGGTAAAGTTAACTGGTCTCTGTCTAACAGTGGCCAGGAGCATGCACACAGCATATACTAAGGCCTTTCCATCACCACTTTTGTCCAGCACCTAAGGGTCCCAAAGATGGGGGTCTGAGAAGCCGGCCACCTTAGGGTGAGGTAATGGGGCACTAATTAACTATTCAGGGACCAAATTTAAGGGGGTGCCAACAAGCTCAGTGATGAAGATAAATTATATATTAAGGCAATATTTTAAAATATCAGAATTAGTGGGGAAAAATCCATGATGGAAACCATATAAAAATTTTAAATAAAGGCAGTGTGGCATAATAAGTAATATATATTTGGTTTCTGTCACTGATTCTGGACCTGGAGTTCCTAAACCCTTGGAATTTCCTGATAAGAGCATCTTTTGTTATTCATAATGAGTTTCTTTCAATTATACTTGAGTTTATCTTAAAGAAGTGACTTCTGGGGGGGGGGGGGGGGGGGGGGGGGGGGGGGGGGGGGGGGGGGGGGGGGGGGGGGGGGGGGGGGGGGGGGGGGGGGGGGGGGGGGGGGGGGGGGGGGGGG
>CAUYRH010148717.1:0-93281 GCA_963574655.1 Perodicticus potto | reverse complement strand
TATCAAATATTAAAAACCCCATTTTGCAGAAAAACAACACTTTACATGCCGAAAATGCAGAGTAATATTTAAGCAAACTTCCTTTGTTTTGCACCAAGAGAAACTTGAGGTTTTCTTTCTTTTTTTTTTTTTTTTTTTTTTGTCTTTTACATTCTGAGGAGCATCTTTTCCTTTGTTGCAGAGTCAGTGAGAAGCTGGCATCCTGCAAGGTTTCATTATATTCCTGCTAGATTCCCCTACAGGATCCTACAGGATCCCAGGCTTTGAGCAGTGGCTGAGCACAGTCCCAGGGCCTGGACCAAGTATGGAGGACTCGCAACTGGTCCACAGGGCCTCGAGTAAGAACAAGACAGGTAACCACGGTGGACGTCACTGTCGCCTGGCAGGAATGCAGATGAGCACAGAGTAAGTCCAAGGGCGTTAGCTGTTTCCTATTTCTGTGTCTTTGCATATGCTGTCCTGTCTACCCAGATGGCTCTTCCTCGTCTCATTTTCTCAGAAAACACATATATAATTCTAAGCTCAGGACACCTTCCCACTGACCTACCTCCCAGCCCGCTTCTCTTCCTGTTCTCAAGTCACTCACCTTTTGTAAATCCTGCCAATTACACTGTGAGCATTTTGACAGGAGAGCTGAGTTTAACACGGGACTTGCAGACCTCAGTGAGACAAAATCGTCCCATGGTGGACACGCAGACCCAGTGTTTCCTATAACAAGATCCCATTAGTCAAAGGCTATAGAGTTAGAAATACATGCTACGTATAAAAGGTGACTTGTCTTCAAATCTTTCTTGAAGCTAGAAAGGTTGTCAGAATTTTAAAATGATCCAGAGACTGTAGGTATTTATTTGCTCTAATTCAGAATCCATTTACCTGTGGGGGAAGGGGAAGCTTCTGAAAACATGGACCAAAAGATCATAAGGCTTCGCATATGGGAATCTTTCAAATTACCTCTCGCAGGGCACAGCTGGGAGCGCCAGGCTTGTTTCAGAGGGAGGAAAACAGAGATGGGTCCTGGAAGGCTTGGTGAAAGCAGCATGCTCTCAACATGGGTCCGTCCTGAAGGACGCAGAGGGGGAGGAGCGGCAGTCAGGAGGCCGGGAGGGCCTTTGGAAGGCCACAACACATAAGTCAGGGTTATGCATCAGGGCTGCTTCTCTGATGCTGCAGAGGAGGACTCAGCTCCTGCTAACAGAGGAGTTGCCAGAGAACAAAGGTTACTGATGACTTTTTTCTAGACATCTCCTATAAATGTTGCCGAACTTGAGCCAGAATCCAGACTCCAAGCTGGCTATCAGGAAAAACAGGGTGTGGCAGGAGTGAAACAGTGGTAAATCCACCACCCGCACCCAAGATTCAGGGCATTCAGTTAGGGGTGGAGAGCAGTCAGAGCCCTGTAGAAAGAAGGTCATCTTTGCCATCATCAAAGGGCCAGGCCATGGAGAGCTCTGCACACTGGGTTAAGTTGTTTGGATGAGCTTGAGAGGGCAGATAGAGTTCATCTCATGCACCATTTCTGATGAGCTCAGAGCACCTGCCCAGAATGCTGTGTTGAGGACTCAGGCTCCTTACGCGCAGCTGCACCCCTACTGACTCCTCTGTATTTCCTACCATGGGGGAAAAGTGTTCAACAGTTAGCCCCGACCCTCAGTGGGGCCGTCTTTGTATCAACACAGCCCTAACTGCAACATCCCCTTCCCAGAGCAAGTTCAAGTACAGGGGCTGAAGAGCCAGCTTGCAGGAAACCAAACACTGGAGCACTTGAGGGAGGGGCCCTCGTGGAGCTTTTCCAACTCTCAACATTTTAGGATGTATTCGAGGCGATAAAAACAAGGAAGTTTACATCCTGCTTAAATTGGTGCAAGACATCACTGACCAGCTTTTGTAACAGAGCAGTGCAGGGTCCCTGTTTCCCAGCTCAGATGTCAGGTGGATGAACCAGTACTGAGAAGGAAGCCATCTCAGAACCCAGAGCACCAAAAGCAAAGAATTCAATCCGCATAATATTAGTGGGTTGAGCTTGAAGATAAAATTGAATGCTTACTATTTGTCTGCTGAATACTAAAGCAAATTACACAAAATAACTCAGAGTGAAATATTTAATTAGCTGCTCCAAAATGGATTTGTTCTGAAACCATTAATCTAATTAGCGTGAGCAACTTCCCTTTCTCAGTATTTGCCTTGTTTCTGTGTGAGGCTGACACACAGATCACGTTCGTCTACTTATGTGCACGGATGTCTGTAAGAGCCTCCCCCCGCCCCCCGGTAATACAGACTGCGATTCTGCTTCCCGGCTTCCCATGTTTGCGGGTAACATTCATTATCCGCAAAACAAAGAAATCCGCCAAATGAGAACGTTCGATGTTTCCAACTGTACAGAGAAGGGGATATTTTTCCAGCGTGCACTGCAGATGTGGCAGCTGAATGCACACGCGCATGCAAGCTCTAAATGAACAGCCCACATAATCGTGACAATTACACGTTGCAATATGTTCTGTTTCTGCTCATCAACTCAGGAATCTCCAAGGGGTGGGGAATTCATCATTTTGTTCTTTTAAAAATTTGAGCTTTATGGACTCTACCTGCTTACTGATAAATTAGACGTTATTGAAAAATGCGGTAATAAATTTAGAAACAAAAATTATTCCCGCTGAAAAATTACATAATCAACATTTTGAAAGAGGCTGGAGCGGGGAGTATCTGAGATAATGACGGTACAATTCTGCCATCTAGAGGAAGCAAGGAGAAACACAGCCTTCTTTATTTTTCTGAGTACTTTCTTCTAGAATTGCCAAAATACCCATAAAAAGGAGTTTGCTGGTATATGTGAGGGAGGAGACTCAGATTTCTAAATAATACGCTCTCTCCAGATCAGAGATTTCCAAATCTTTCAGGGAAGCTTAGTTTCCCGGAGCCCAGAGGTGTCTTAGAGGTCTGAGCAGGACTTGCTAACCAGGAGAAGACGCAAACTCAGACGTCCACCAGGCCGGCCAGGAACCCGAAGGAATGAGCAGGCCCAGTCTCAGCGCTGACTGGTCTCTGTTCTTTTGGTGTGTGTGTGTGTGTGTGTCTAAGGAGAGCTGAAAGCTTCTACATGTGTGAAATCTCCAGGTATCTTACTTCCACAGCCTCTAAAAAATTTAACTGTGTGGTCTGAATAAAATATGCCCTAGGACCAGCCTTGGCTCAAAAGGCAGCCAGATTGTGACGCTTGGGATGAAAGAAAGGCATTTCCAGTGGCCGCTTGGGAAAGGAAGAGAGAACCAAGGGGGTCGTTACTGACTTAAGAAGGTGGGATTTTGTGCTGTATGCTGAAGTGCCAGGGTAGTTAAGAGGGAAGAGAAGATTCTAACACAAAATTAGCCTTCCCTGTCCTGTCCTCTGCAACTCAAGAGACCTCTGTGGTGTAGAACTTAATGAAAACATGCGCAATCATCTACACAAGTGCAGTGAACAATTTCCCCTCCTCACCACTCAACACTGAATCACCACTGCGTTAGCCCAGTCCTTTCCCCTAATCCGAGGGTCACACCTGAGGAATCTTCTCCAAGAATTGTGAACCAGGTGATGGAAAACACAATAGGACGGAAGGAAAGGAGAAGAAAGTCCTCCCCTAGCCCCCCAATTTTTTTAATAAAAAAAATGAGGACAGAAATTGCAAAAAAGAAAACAGGTATTGTTCTGATACTGCTTTCAAATAATTGCAATGAACAAGGAAAAAAATCATAACAATAGCCAGAAGATCAAATAACCAGAAGAGAATAAGAGAAAAAAATAACTACAAAGTGATGCCAAGCTCTCAGTATGTCTCTACTGAGCAAATATGGCTTTTGCAGGCAGAAAACAAAAACCAGGCAAGGTGAGATGCTGTAATTGATTTGCTTTCTTCAGCTGCCTTGTACCAAGGCGTTCTCTGTTCTGTTTTCCCTCTTGATTAAATAATTGCAGGTTTATTCAGTAACAGAACAAAGAGAACCAAGACATATGTATCACAATGTGTTTAGTTAATTCCACATTCTTTTATTAAACAGAGAGATTAAAGATGGACATTTCAAAGACATACATCTGGAAGGAAAAAGGTCGCAGGTGAAGAGCGGGGTAGGTGAAGGAGGTGTAGCCTACCAACTCCCCTTTCTCTTTTTGTACTAAATTTTTTCTTCTTGTTTTATTGATTTACGACAAAAGTGTGTTAACATCTCCGATTTTAATTGCGGCTTTGTCTGGTTCTTGCCTTAGTTCTGCGAGTTGTTTCGTCCTGTCTATTAGCATGTGCGTACAAATGTTCATATTTAGGATTTCTTTGCATTTCTGGTGAATCAGCCCTTTCCTCATGCTGAAATGTCCCTCTGCGTAAGTAGTGGCAATCTTTGTCTTGAAGTCAACTTTGAGCGAAAGTGGTATAAGCAAACAAGCTTTCTTCTGCTATTTTCATGGTATATCATTTCACCCTCCTTTTTTACATGTGCATTTATACTTAAATTGTATCATTCATAGGCATCCAGATAGTCTGTTCCTCTTAAATGAGTTTAGTCAATTCCCTTCAACTAATTATTCATATGATTGAGTTTCATTGTATTATCTTGCCACTTGTTTTATACTTTTCTAATCGTTCTTGCTTGTTCATGTTCCTCCATTTCTCTTTATGGTATGATCAGATTTTAAGTATTCTATGTCCTCTATTGAGGTTTTAGCTGTACCTTATTTTTTATAGTGGTTGCTCTGGGATTACAATATTCATCCTTACCTTCCCACACTGCTCGGAGTTCATATTACACTTCGAGTAAAATGTAAGGTGCTTTCAAGACTAGTTTCATTTTCATCCCCTGTGCTATTACTGTGATACATTTTATGCTACACATTGTCTAAATTTCAATGTTACCTTTGGTGTAAAGTATTAGGTGTTAACAAATTGAGAAGTACAAAAGATCGTCTTTTATATGTACCTTCAGATTTACCATTTCCAGTGCTTTTCATTACTTTCTGTAGTTCTGAGTTTCCATCTAATAATTCTCTTTAAGCTTTTCTTTGGCATTTCTCATAAGGTAGATCTGCTAGCAGCAAATTTTCTCAGCTTTTACCTGAAAATCCACTGTATTCTAACTTTTGAAGGATGTTCATGCTGAGTAAAATGGTCTTTGTGGACAGTTTTCTTTCTTCTTTTAATACTTTGAAGATGTTATTCCACGTCTTCTGGCCCTCACTGTTTTCTATTAGTCGTCACTTGTCACATGCATTACTGTTCCCCTTTGAGTACTGAGTCTTCTTTTTCCTGCCTGCTCTTTATCTCTGGTTTTCAGAAATATGGTTATAATGCATCTAAATGGAGTTCTCTTTGAAATTATCTTGTTTAGAATTTACTGAGCATCTTGAATGAATAGATTAATTTTTTTCTAGCAAATTTGGGAAATTTTCAGGTATTATTTCCTCAAATATTTTTTCTGCTCCACTTCCCTCCTTTTTTCTCTTTTTCTTGAATTCCAATTAGGTGGATGTTAAACAGCTTAATAGTTTCCCATGCTCACTGAGGCTCTGTTCATTATTTTAACTTTCAACTTTTTTTCTCTTTCTTCTTCAGATTATATAATTTCTATTGATCTCTCCTCAATTTACTGTACTTTTGAAGTCTCCAATCTGCTGTTAAATCCATTCAGTAAACATTTCATCCCTAACATATATCTTTTGTTATATAATTTCCATTTAGTACTGTTCATTGCTTCACTGAGGTTTCCCATCTGTGAATTTATTATGTCCATCTTTTTCTTTTAGTCTCTGAACATATTTATAATGGAAGCCTTAAAATCCTCATCTGATAAGTACACCATATGGGTCATCTCAAACTCAATTTTATTGACTGGTTTTTGTTCATTTGATCATGGGTAAAATAAGCCTAATTCCTCACATGTCAAGCAATTTTTTTTATTGCTTGCTGGGAATTGTTGACGACAAATTATGTTTGCTTCAAATAAGGTTAGTTTTGTTCTGCATAGCAACTAATTGTTGGAAAACTTTTCTGCTCTGGCTTGGTTTTATTCTTTGTTAAGGTGGTTCTGTTTTATATGTAGACTTAGCCCAGGATATTATTGCAGGGGTTGGTAAACATTGTTTTTACAAGACCAAATAGTAAATATTTTAGCTTTTGTGCGCTGAATATGGTCTCGTCTTCTTCCTCCTCTCCTTTTTCTCCTCTTCCTCTTCCTCCACCTTTCCTTGTGCTGCTCCTACTACTTCTGAAATGTAAAAATTATGTTTAGTTTATAAGATGAATAAAAACAAGGCCACAAGTCAACTTTGGCTGCAGTTTTCTAACTACATTCCCAGCATGTGGCCTTTTTGAGATCTCAATGCAATGCCTGAAGTATTCATTGAAAACATTCCTTTCTGCATGGCCAAAACTCCAACGTTTCACAGTACTCTGTGACCCTAGACCGTCAGAAGCCACTCTGCTAGGGCGCATGAAGGCTCACCCTATTTATGTGCCACCTAGTCCTGAGCAAAGGACCCATGAGAAACCCTTACACTTCACCACCTGTGCTAAAGTCCAAAAAAATGCTCCAGACAGAAAGCTGGAGTGATTATGTTGCTCCCTCGATGTGTTTCCTCCTCTCAAGGAGCACAGTCATGCATTACTTGTTTATCAATACCTGAAGCTAATTTCCTTGTGTATATTGATCTGCTTCTTTTTAATTTCAGAATATTAGAGGGTATAGATTTTTGTTTATATACTTAGTTTTTGTACAGATTGAGTCAAAGTTATACAAGTAAGTGTGCCCTTTGCCCAGTACTGTGCACTGTACCCAATAGGTGTGGGTTTACCCAGCCCCTCCTCCCTCTTCCCCCGAGGTTGGTTTTCATTGAGATTTACTTCCATATAAGCACGTAGCGTTGATCAATTAGTTCCTACTTGGTATTAAGTAAGTGTGTTTGTTTCTCCATTCTTGTAATGTTTCACTTAGAAGAATGGTTTTCAGTTCCCTCCAGTTTGCCCATAAAAATACTGGATTGCCCTTTTTTAAATGGACGAGTAGTACTCCACAGTATGCATATATCACATTTTATTAATCCATTCATGTGTGGGTGGGCACTTAAGTTGTTTCCACACCTTTGCAATTGTGAATTGTGCTGGTAGAAACATATGAGTGCAGGTGTCCTTTTTACAAAATGACCTTTTTCCTTGGGGTATGTACCTAGCAGTGGGATTACTGGATCGAATGGTAGATCTACTTTAAGTTATTTGAGGTATCACCATATCGTTTTTCATAGAGGTTGCACTAGTTTGCAGTCCCACCAACAGTATATAAGAGTTCTTTTCTCTCTGCATTCACACCACTATCTGTTGTTTGGGGGCCTCTTTATATAAGTCATTTTCACTGGAGTTAGGTAATATCTTATTGCGGTTTTGATTAGCATTTCTTTAACGATTAAAGATGTTGAGCATTTTATCATGAGTTTTTGACAATTACTTAAAAAAGAGGTGAAAGATTTCCATAGGGAGGGGCGGCACCTGTAGCTCAGTGGGTAGGGCACCGACGTCATATACTGAAGGTGGAGGGTTCAAACCAGGCCCGGCCAAACTGCAACAAAAAAATAGCAGGGCGTTGTGGCGGGTGCCTGTAGTCCCAGCTACTCAGGAGGCTGAGGCAAGAGAATCTCCTAAGCCCAGGAGATGGAGGTTGCTGTGAGCTGTGTGACACCACAGCACTCTACCGAGGGCGATAAAGTAAGAATTTGTCTCTACAAAAAAAAAATATTTCTATAGGAAGAATTATGAAACACTGAGAAAAGAAATTGCAAAGGATATAAACAGGTGGAAAAATATACCATGCTCATGGATTGGCAGAATCAACATTTTTAAAATGGCTATTCTACCCAAAGTGATTTACAGATTCAATGCAATTCCCAATAAATTACCAATGCCATTTTTTGCAGATCTAGAAAAAATAATTCTATGTTTTGTATAGAACCAGAAAAGACCCTAAATAGCCAAGGCAACCTTACATAATAAGAACAAAATAGTAGGCACCACTTTAGTAGAATTCAAGCTATATTAAAAGGCTACAGTAACCAAAACAGTAAGATACACAAAAACAGAGAAATACATCTATGGATCACAACAGAAAACCTAGAGATTAAATCATCCTTTTATTTCCATCTTATTTTTTGACAAAACAGAGAAAAACACACACAGGGACAAAGTATCCCGGTTCAATAAATGGTGCTGGGAAAACTGTATAGCTACATGTAAAAGACTCAAATAGGATCTGCACCTGTCACCACTCACAAAAATTAATTCACGACGGATAAAATACTTAAACCAAAGGCAGAAAAGTGTAAGAATACTAGAAGAAATTGTTGGAAAAACTCTTATACATATCAGCCTAGGCAAAGAATTCATAAAGACAACTCCAAAACAATCACAGAGACAACAAAAATAAATAAATGGGACCTGATCAAATTAAAAAGCTTCTGCACAGCCAAGGACACAATCAAAAGAGCAAACAGACAACCCACAGACTGGGAGAAAATATCCTCATGATGTACATCTGAAAGGACTGATAATCAGAATCTACAAAGAACTCAAGCAAATTAGCAAGAAACAACCAAACAACCTGATTGAAAAGTGAGCAAAAGACATAAACAGACACTTTTCAAATGAAGATACATTTATCTGTTTTCTATTTGGTTATGGAAGACCAGGTACTCCATTAGGGCCAGAAAAAGAAGTCAAGATAAATACTACTTTAAATAGGTTGACTGTTTTAGTGACTCTGAGACCTAGAGGGGACAGATGACAAGGGTGGGCAGGATTTATAAAAATATAAATAGTTAGTATAAGACACTTGCTATTACATCAAGAGAGATAAACCATTCAGAGAAAACACACAGATGATAAAAGAAAAGGGGGAAATATTGGGTCAAGGGTAAAAACAAAGCTGAGAGGTACCTGAGAACTAAAGGGAAAGAGTTGTCAAGTAAAAGAGAAGCTCGGCCTTTCCTGGGTTAACTTTTTTCTTTAAGACTGTACATTTTAGCAATGTCCCAAAGAGCTGCCAGTATTTTCACTGTCTGTAACATATTCTTAGTCTCAGGGGAAACATGGATCCAAATCTTATAAAATAGTTATCGTTGAATCTTTATAAATGATTCTTCTCTCTTCCATTCTAGTATGCCAATAGCAGTTGGCCATACTATTAAAAAAGTACCACCACCAGTCAGTCTTGTCATCAACTTCTGACTCTTCTCCCATACTTAACTGAAAATTCTGTTATAAGCTACAGGCTAAAAAGTAGGTTTTTATCCAAGACAGACATCCTCAGAACCTCAGTGAAAAGGACAAGGTATTTTACCTACTGGTACTTTAATAGACTCATGGGTATAGACTTCCATGCTGACACCACTTAGACAACTGCAGGTCATAGCAAGGAGTGACTCAGGATTTCTAGGCTCTTTTTAGAACAGAAGCAGCAACTTGGTAAAAGCAGACGGTAGACCCAAGATCCAGTGCAGTAATCACATGGGATTGAATGAATTCATAAAATGAATACAGTGATGGTTTTTTGTTTTATGGTATTTTAAATTTACTTGTGTATTTATATTATGTTTATTGTTCTATTTTCTTATGGATTTATAACGAAGCCCTTTGTTTTCTTGACATACTCTTCACCTTCAAGTTAGGGGTGAATTAAACTATGGCCTATAGACTAGATCTTGACAGGTCAAATGCAGCCCAGTCAAAATCAAGGCCTGCCCTTTGTTCACACATTGTCTCTGGTTGCATTCATGATACAATGGCGGATTTCAGCACAAATATTGCATCAGAGACCCGTAGCCTATAAAAAAAAAATTTACTACCTAGTCCTTTACAAAAATAGTGTGCTTTGGTTTTTGTTTTTTGTTGGTTTGTTTAAGGCTATGCATTTGCATAGTGAAATGTAATATGTTTCAAGTAGTGTTTTGCTGTTACTGATACCTCATAATTCAGGGACAAATAATTCTGTCACTTCAGTTTTAAAAGCTAGGTAGTATTTTTCAAGGAGGAAAGAAGAGGATCTTGTTATTACTGTTGTTATTAATCAGGATATAGTCCGAAAAACCCATTGTATAACCAAAGCTATACTTACAGTGTCATATGAGAATAAATCTCATTTAATCAAGTATGACAAACCTCACACTGGGAACAGATGTTGTGCTTCGTATGTAGAACCAAGGCTCACAAAGCCCTCCCAGGAGCCCAGCCTGTTCGTTCTATGGCTTTGGGGGTTCTGGACTTCTGCTGGTGGAGAGAATCATTTCCTGGCAGATGAAAGACCTGAGCAGACTGGGGCAGTGGCAGGATCAGGAAGGTCAAGGAGATAAATTATCCATATTCATAGGTGCTCCAGGAAAAACTAATGGGCATTAATTTCGTGAGGTTTTCTAGCCTCAGAACATGAGCATGAATAAGAGCAATGAAAACTCCTCTGAAAAATAGAACCTATTGAAAATAAAATATTAGATTCCCAGTGAGTTCTCATGACAGAGGTTAATTTTTTTGGACGTATTAGTTATTTAACACCATATGGTACTAAATTTGCTGACCGTATTTCAAGGAAATTTATATGTATTAATTAACACTTCTTGTTGCACCAGTGTTAATGAAACAGAACAAAATCAAATGATGCCAGTTTTTGTGATCATGTATAATCTTCAGGGATTATTAATGATCACATGAGAGGCTATTAGGAATAGTGCTCAGAACCTTAAAATAGGTAAGAGATCTCTACATGTCTTTTCAGAATGTCGTAGAACATTTGTGCAGCGGTCTGCCAGAGTTCTCTTTCCCTAGGGGTACATGCCTTTATTTGACTTGCTATTTCCTATTTAGAATATCTTCAGCTTTTTAAGGGTAGATGTTAATTGTAGAAAACTGATAGAAATACATTTTTTTTCAATAGGAAGGAAAATGACATTCCTCCCTGGAGAGATGCACATGAAAATATTGTTAATGCGAAGGTCATGATTTATTTTGTATGTAATTTAGTTATTTGATTTCCGCATCCTTGCAACGACTTTATATACCCAGTCTTTTCTATTTTCTCTAAATCAGCTTTCCTATTCTGCAAGATCCCTCATTCTTTGATTCAAGTTCTCTTAAAAACATCTAGACACATAATCATTGACTACCCTCCTTGATACGTGGGGAAGATATGAAAGCAAGAATGAGTTAAGGTTTTTTATTTTCTTTTAAGATTAAGATTTCAGCCTGTTTTATAATGCAAAAAAAAAAAAAAATGCCATGGCAAGAGAGATGTTAAAGGTTCACTGATTAGGAGACAATGAATGAATCAAACTCCAGCAAAAGCAGGGGACCATAACATTTAGAACACAAATGGTTAGAAAAAAATAACTAGCTTTTCCTGTGATGGTGAAGAAAGGAGGAAAAGGCTGGTTATATATGTATGTGTGTGTGTGTGTGTGTTTGGGAAATATTTTGTAAGTTAAGTGCAAGAATTTGAAGATGTTTACACCAAATTGGCAGTCTGTTCTAAAAGTGTGGTGGCTGATGTGATATGATACTAAGGATGTGAGTAGCCACGGGGGTGGGGGGGTGGGGACAGGAAAGAGACCAGATAGGAGGAGCTGGGAGTCAGCTGAAAAGGGAGTTGGCTATACTATCTTACTGTGGGAAGTCAGGAAAGTGCAGGAGGAAACCACAGGTAATTAACTGCAGGGATGCACTGTGGAATTCAGTGCGGCTGATGAACACAGAAAACACGAGTGATGTCCAGAGAGTAGGATCCGCAGCAGGGCTGAAGAGGGGGAGGCTGAGCACAGGAGTTGCCCCCTGCAGGAGCAGCCAACTTTGCCAACAAGGTACAGGGAGAGATTGGGGATAATGAGTCCATAGGTGCAAAGCTCCAGATGATGACAAGGTCACAGTGCGAGCAGCACTAGTATTTGTCATTCAAGAAATAAACAGGTCTCACCTCAACATCAAGAGACTTTGGGTGGGGTGTGGAGACTTCCCTGAGTGCATCATGTGACCCTGGGCTGTCACCCACTGGTAAGAGGTTCTCTTTTCATAGGAGCAGCAGATAACCCCTGGCGCACAGGGGCTGAGGATCACAGGGAAGGGGAGAACAGCACAGGAGAGTCACCTGCTGGGCTCCCGGCACTGTCGGCCCTGCACAGGCAGCAGCCCCCTGGAACAGTGCAGCAGTGAAGCAGACTCAGCACCCTGCTTTGTGGGGGAGACAGGCGCTGAGAGGGCAAGTTATTATTTGTCCAGGGTCACAGGTAGGAAATGTCAGGGCTCACACCCCAAGCTGTCAGACCTCGAGTCCACTTTCATAATTGGCACATAGACCTCCCAAAGAGTAAGGAAACAGGATTGAGGAGACGGAGAGAAGGGGAAAAGGCACCTAAGAACTTATTGAGATGTATATGCAGACACTTTTCCAAATGGGGAGAAAAACGCCAACTGCCACTAAAGAGTTGCCCTTTTACAGATCGTAAAACTGTATCAATGTCCATATTTTAAAAGAAATATTGAGAATTCACAAAACATACATCAGTAACCCAAAGACAGACCCAAAGCCTTTGTGCCCATTATTCCAACTGCTCTGCCTGTGATGTTCACGACTACCCCTCACCCCTCCGCCTCTTACCCGCCAGCTTCTGAAGGCAGCTCTTCCCTCATCACCAGACTTGAAATTGATCCACGAAACATACCACTTGGGCTCTCCCTGGCCCCTTCATCTGACACACGGCAGACTTCATTTGTTCATTGTCTCTCTCACTAGAACAAAAGACCTGTGAGCGTCAGCTTTTTGTCTGTTCTGTTTACTGGTATATTCTCAACATCTACTATGGTTCTAGGCCCATGGTAAAAACTCAAATATTTTGAAATTTAATCTCAAGGTCAGGCAAATGCCCAACCTCACCCCTCACCTATTCATATTCTCTCTCTCTCTCACTCACAACACACACACCCCTGCTCTAGGGAGCAAGTTCCCAAGTAATGCTAGACATGAGAATTATTCCTAATTATTTATTCAGAATCCACCCCCTTTTTCTCAGCAGACCCCGGCTGTGTCTGCAGGCAGCAGCACACTGTCTGGTAAGAACATGCTAACCTGCTCCAGTCCCAGCATCTCCAGCTGAGGACGGCTGAGGCACAGGGCTGGCGAATGAGCTCAACAGTGAGGCTGCTGGGCGAGGCGTCCTGGGAGCTCTTCACAAGGAGGTGGCACCAACTGGCACACGCCATCCTGCCTTTTCCCTTCTTCTTCCCGCCTGGCATGTGAATGTGATGCCAGCTTTTACCTTGAGCCATTAGGCAACTTAGGAGAGAGAAGTGGGAAGAAGGATGCCACCTCTGATGTCCTTACAGAGCTAGTGCACTACCTCTGGGCTGCTGCCTTGTGGCCAGCCAGGCATGTGAGGAAAAATAAGCCTCCAACCCAGTAAGGCTTGGTTGGGTTACGCTGTGACTTAGAGTGGTCCAAAACCCAGATGTCACATTCCTGCTCCCCACTTTCATGTCCTCTCTCCCCTTAGGACGTCACTTCCTCAGCAAAGCCTTCCCTCCCTTCCTGCTTTACAACAGCCTCCTAGCCCTGTGAGCCTTTTCTGCATAGCGCGGTAACCATCAAGGTAATTTAGAGAATTATCTATTGACTGTTTGACAAAGTAGGGAAGGACTATGTTCTTGTATGGGTGTTTGCCCTGCACCCAGCACATGGCATTCTCTCACTGTGGAATTACTGAAATAAGAGCTAGTAATACACTAATTACCACATGTGTAGCGATGTATCTGTTAAATGCAGAGTTCAGAGAGGAGGCAGGACTGCAGAGGCTAAGTAACTTCCCTGAGCAAAATCCTGAAAGGGAAGAATGTGTCCCTCCTGTTGAGCATGTTCAGACACCACCCACCACTGGGTCCAGCCCTGGAAATATGTTCCTCCAGAAAACACAATAGTCACTGAGTGCCACTCTGATCTCTTCCTTTCTCGGAATACCCGCATAACACAATGAAAATACAGTACGTATCCAGAGCTCACTTGTATTGTTACTCTTGAACTGTTTTCTAGGCATTATATTTGTGAGGGTCCCTTCGAACCTGGAACTTGAAGGCTGCAACTACATCTGTTAGCTATTTATTCACCCATCAGGCAAATGACTAAAGAGCCAGTTCTTGGGAGTTCAAAACTAAAATATGGCAAGTTCCTCACATAGTAGTTCAGTACATTGGGCAAACAAACAGGTCATTATAATTCCTGTCATAAGCACAGAAAATTACAGCCTTCACAGAAATGGCATCTCACTCAGACTGAGGGTGAGCATGGAAGGTTTCCTACAGATATCTAAAGGTTTACAGTGGCCAAAGAAGAGAGACCACATTCCAGGCGAAAGCAGCAGCCAGTTGTATCGTCAGGGAGGTGGACAGGAAGCAGTTTGGCTCATTCCAGAAACTGCAGAAGTTGTGTGTGACTGGAGGAGTAAGCAGGTTCCACAACATTGAGGACCCTCTGGTCTCTGTTAGGTTTTATCCTACAGGCAATGAAAGGCATAGGAAGGTTTTAACCCAAGAAAATCTAGCGTGTGACTTAGAAATCTTCTCAAGAAAAGAAATGTCAAAATAACAAAATGAGAAATGCAGGCAGCAGACCCCAAGGGAGTGGAGAGAGAGGTGAGGCCTTGGGAGATGTGGGGAGATTTGGTGAGTTGACACTGAATGCTCCTCTCTCTTTTCTCCTTCCTGCTCCTCCCAGGGTCCCATGCCCATCTCTTTTAGCAGCCCTGGCTGTGCAAACAGTCATCCGATCCTCTCACACAGCCCCTCTAATTTTTTGTCATTGTACTTTTTAGCTACAGATGCACATCTTGAATGTTCACAGGAAGCTTTTCCATGAAGAATGAAAGAGAAAAGCCATTATCTTATTCTAGAAATCTCTTCCAATCCCTTAGTACTGGTGACCTTGAATTTGCCAAGAAGCCAGTGTCACCACATCCCAGGGGCTAGAAGTCTGTGGGAGTATTTTAGCAGTTAACATCCTCACTCACGGGAAAATTGGCCTATGTGGATATTTTAGAGCTGAGAGGAGGCTTCAACTGAAGAAGTGGTGCTGAAGGAGTGCACAGGGGATGTTCTTAAGAGCGAGGATCGCAGCCCTGGACAGCTGCTAGCCAACAAAAATATTGGAAACTAACATGAGGAAACCAGAAGCAAAAGGACAAAGAACTGTTTTGACCCAGCTAAGATTTCTTAGAGTCCTATTTTTACAGAGAGCTAGAAACTGCTAGGGCAAAACAGGCAGAAGAGAGCAAGGGATGATGCTCAGCTGCTGCTTCCAGGACTGGCGGCCTAGAGTGGCCAAGCCACGGTGACTGCCACGGCAGAGCTGCTCTCACCAGGTGGAGATGAGCTGCCTGCCTTACCCTCGACTCATTGGTCCCCTCAGTTCCCGAGGCTGATGAAGACCTCGTGACATATCCAGTAAAAACTAGATCATCAGGTGCTGGGTCATCGGGAGAATCTGGCCGTCACAACTCTCTAACTCAGGAGAGGGCGTGATTGCAATCTCACTCACTGACAAATGAAGATCCGGCCTAAGGCCTCTTCACACTGAAGAACACTGTCCTCACCTGGCGGAGAAAGGACCCTTTGAGAGCCACCTCACAGACTGTAGTAACTCTAGAAAATCTCAATTACAGGACTGAAGCTAAGTCTCTGAACTTGGCCTGAAGCCCACTTGACACCAATTGATTCAAGATAGGATCAGGTCTGCCTGGATAAATCTGAAGAACAATGTCTTTCAACAAGACCCTGTTTGAGGACTGGGGACAAGGGGAAGGAAATGGTGTTTAATGAGGCTTATCCTGCTCATGTGGGATTGCACCAAGATATCCCCACTCACAGCTCTTATCAAGTGTTGTGCTGGTAGCTCCAGTAACTGCAAGCTCGATTCCCGGAACCAGACTACTAGTTAGTAGAACCCTAACACTAACTTGCCTCTGGTCCTATATGTTCCTGCCACAGCCAATCTCCCCATGTCCTTGACAAACCAGTACCATTAAATTATCCTTGATTTAATAAATACTTTTGAGCTATACAATGCCTCTCTCCATGAGTTTCCACCTCCCCAACATTCAGCTTACATTGCTATCACTTCATTCACACAGGGACTTCTATCTGATCTGTCTCCCCTATTAGATACCAAGTTCCTTTAAAAAAGGCAACTGTCATTTCTCATCTTTACACTTTCAGAGCTTATCAAGATGTCTGGTAGGTGGTAGGCTATTAGATACTTGTTGAATGAATTTAAGCAGATTCTATATTGTCTCTTACCCGTTAATATTTTGGTTGGAAAATCCACCTCAATCATGTAAATAAAGTGAAACTCTCCCATCCAAGACCTGAAATCAGGAGATCAGTAAAACCAAAACTTAAACCTAGGTTATCTTTCACTTATTTTTTAAAATAAGTACAAAAAATTCACATATGGTTAAAAATCTTACTGGTTGGTCAATGAAGTATACAAGAATAGGTACATGTGAAAGACAAACTGTGCAAACAACTTAGAAAAACAGTAGGACCCCAAGAACTTAATGGAGGAAAAAAACATAGACAATTCACTGAAATGAAAAATATGCAAGGCTAAAAAAACATTAAAAAAACCTTTCCGACCTCACAAGATGTTATCTACTAAATTAGCAAAATTCTAACCAAAGAGTAATTCCGAAATGAGGGTGTAATGTCAAAGAGCACTAATACACACTCAAGTTTGGGGGGGTATCAACATGGTTAGATGAACAAGCAACCTTAAAAATAGTTATAACAAAGGTATGCATGTGAGATTGCATATATATACAGACTATGTATATAGATATAAAAACGTAAACTGAAAATACTTTTTATTTTTCTATGAATTTATTTTTTTTTAGAGGCAGTGTCTTGCTATATTGCTCAGGCTACAGGGCAGTGGGATGATCATAGCTCACTACAACCTTGAACCCCTGGGCTGAAGCAACTTCCTCCCAAGTAGCTAGGACAACAGTCACACACCATTGCACCCAGCTAATAGAGTCTCTCTGTTGTCCAGACAGGTTGCAAACTCCTCACCTCAAGTGATCTTCCTGCCTCAGCCTTCCAAAGTGCTGGGATTCTAAGTGAGAACCACCATATCCAGCCAATATCCTAAAGTATTGATTAGCATAATGCAGTGTAAGTCAGGAGTTAAGAACATGTCTCCACTACTTACGAGCTATGTGATCTTTGGCAAATTATTAACACTTTGGGCTCAGTTTCCTCCTTATTAGTAAAACTTTTTTAAAAAATATCCACCTTAAGAGAGTTGGTGAAAGATTAAATGAGAATATAAAGTTCAGAACAGTGCCTAGCACAGATAGTGCTCAGAAAATGCTAAAAGCTATTATTCCACATATTGGAAATTTGGAAATAGCCAAAGGTTTAAGGAGAGAATGATGGTTAAAGATTATGGTAATTCCATACAATGGCATATTATTATACAGTCATTAAAATGTTATTCATGAAGAGTTTTTAATGTTGGAAAGATGCTTATAATATATTAAGTGAAAAAGCATGATATAAAATTGAATATATAGCATGATTTCAATTATGTAAAATATACATCAATACGTAAAAAAAGATCTAGCGGAAAACATCCCAAAATATTAAAAGCAATTATTTTGAGTAGCAGAATTTGACCTGCTTGCTATTATTTTCTTCTTTACACTTTTCTATTGTTATTTTTTTTTTTACAATAAAGAACGTATTACTTTTAAAGCCAAAAAACACCATAATTTTAAGATGCTAAAATAAGGTAACAAATGGATAATTTTAAAAATGTATAGAAATGACCAACTTTTTACATACAAATGATATAATACAGAAATTACTGTAGTTTGCCAAAACTCAATGATTTTGTCTTGAATTTACAAATAAGCAGAGTATATTAATATTAATGCAAAACAGATATTAATAAGCAACATAAAGCAGTAAATATCCCTTGATTGAATTCATTTATAAATGTGTGAAATTTAGCACAAACAACGCACTCCCTGACCTGCAGGCCCATCCTGAGCAGTGGTGCAGCCTCCAGCTGCCCCATCAGAGCCCCCTGCTGGCAGCTTCTCCTTCCTGCTTCATTCCAGGCTCCAGGAGACTTTTCCCTTTCCTATCTATCCAGCTACCAAGTTCCCACCAACCCTTTTGCAATGTTCGAAGGGAATAACTCCTGTCTGGTTGTAAGAAAAAGAAAGAAGACAAGGCTTTCTTACCACTTTGAATAACCCTTACAGAACACTTTCCAATTCTTTATATGCCATTTTCCCCTTTCTTAAACAGCTTTAGACCCTGTGCTCCTCAATTCTACCTTTCAGGTTATCCTACTTTATCATTAGTCCAAGACACCATGTTCATTTCAGTCAACCAATTTTTGTCATTATTAACACTCAGTCTATTAAATATGTAAATAGCAACCTATATAAATGTCATCAAGTTTTTAACAATAGTACTAAAGAGAATAAACAATCACAATTTACAGGAGACGTCAGAAAATTCTTCATATTCTTAATAATTAAAGGTATTTTCTGGAGCAAATCTCAAAACATACTACTTATTTATCTATCAGCATTTTCACCTAAAGAGCCCTGGGTTAGACATTTTGTATGGATTTTAGCCAAAATGCTGAAAAACCATTCTAGCTAATAAGTATCAGCTGTTCACCCAAACATCATCCACATTGCATAAACCAGATCATTAATGACTGAATTTTTCAAAGTGGTATAAGCAGAAACTCTCCAGATGAACTTTGTGGCTATACGAGATTTAACTCTCACAGTAAAAGCTGCCCTCATACAACCTACCAATTTAATGAACACCAAACTTTACAAATTAATACAACACAATCTAAATGCACCATAAATTTATATTTGTTAATCTTGATGTCAGAACATTTAACATTTTAAACTACATAAAAATATGACAAACAATATAAAATAGAAAGAAATTTGTTGACAGCTTCCAAAACATCACTATTGCTTGATTAAGCAACAAGACAGCTTACACAGCTCTTCAGAAAACATATAGTGTTTTTTAGTGGAGTGTTATCAACAAAAATCAGCACAATCCCACACAATGATGCCTCCAATTTATTATCTTTTCCACAGTACAAATTTTCACAAACCATAAATTCGTTGCAGTTATTCAAAGTCTGTAAACATGTGCCTGAGTCCCTAAAACACCCCATCTCAGTTTAAGGTTGTGAATGTTTTAAGTCCTTCAATCAAGTTTCACTCTTCCACTTGCATAAGGAATTGAGAGCCCCCTCTCTTTAAATTATTTATATTCTATCATACAGGCTGCAATGCAGTAAATCACAGTGAAAGCCCTGGGGAAAACAAAACAACATGATCTTTACAGCAGGACTTGAAACTTTACAACATTAAATGCATTTAAAGAAGCTTCCCATAATAAAAGTGTGGGTTTTCATTTCCAGAAATCAAGTCAATTAGAAACCCTAGGTTCTACTTAAAAATCCATTTTGATCTAAAAGTGAAAACAGTCCCCTATCCATAGTCATTTTATAAACTCTATTATACAGTTTCACTTGCAGATATTTTCTTTTCCAGTCTGGAAAACAGTAGTGCAATTAGTTTTACTTCTTTTAAGTTATTTAGTCCAGGATGTAAATAGCTCTGTGGAAAGATAAGAAGATGCTCTGGTAAACAAGAAGTTTTTGCAAGCCCATGCTGGCTTACTAGTCCATTAAAGCTTGTAAGTCCATAGTGGCTTTCAACAAAATGTTGTATAGACATCACTAATAACAAAGCAGAAATAAATAGGCAGAAATGACTGTAAACTGTCTCATCTCTTCATGATTTTTCAGTAATAACTGGCTTCACGAATTGATTTTATAGTCATTTAAATAAGCAGACAGTAGACAGTTGTCCTTAAGGACACTCCACTATGGCACTCAGTCTGGAAAGCCCCAATGGAGTTACCTTCCGAAAATTAAAACAAACAAAAAAAGGGAGTGGAGGGCAGGAGACAAAAGTTTACAGATGCCACTTGAATGGGATTCCATCGAGTCTGCCAGTTCACTTAGATTTCTTCTTAAAAAGGCTTTTGATTTTTGATGGCTTTTTGCTTTTCTCTCCATTATGACAAAGGTCATGTGGGATGCTGCTTATCCTGGTGACATTTGGGGCTTCTTGGACTGGTTTACTGTCATTGCCAGCTGAGGAACATGAAGGGTGGCGAGGCTTAGGCACCGGGATGCCACTGGAAAGCTGGTTCATACTACAGGATTTCTCCAAGATGCCATTGTACACTTTGCTTGCAGGGCTGAAGATCATACTTTTAGTTTCTGTCAGACCTGCACAATCAGGAGAGCCCTGAGAGACATCTGCAGTTATGGGCGAATCCCCTCTGGAGGAATCCTCCAGCGATAGCTCGTCTCTTGAGATCTTCCGAGGAGACAATGTTTGGTATATCTCAAGGCTGGAAGGAGGAGACTGTTTCCTTCCGATGGAAGAATTCAAGGAGTCACATTCTGAAGCTGTGTCTGGCACTTCCCTGAATGAGAAAGAGGTAAAGATTTTAAATCAGTATCTTTGTAAAGGATACTAAGCAGACTAGCAGACATTCTAACTAATTCTAAATGAAACAGCTTTCATTATTTAATCTATTAAAATTCCAAAGGGAGACCTGTTATAATTCTATACTCATTTCCACAAAATTAGAAAATCACTGCTTTAAATTATACAGTTTCTCAAAACTCAATGTTTAATTTCTAAAATAAACTGTGATGAGATCTTAAACTAAAAAACAAGAAAAATGAAATTAACACTGTCACAGATATAAAAATGTTTAAATTTTACAAATGATTTAGCTCCCATTTCAGCTACTTCTATGTTTTGTTCATCATTATCTTTCTCTCTAAATCAGATTAAGAAATGAAAGGTAGAGTCAGGGTTTTAAAAGTAACTGGTTCAAAATTGCAGATGCTGGTGCAGATGTGGAGAGAAAGGAACACTTTTACACTGCTGGTGGGACTGCAAACTAATACAGCCTTTTTGGAAGGAAGTATGGAGAAACCTCAAAGAACTCAACTTAGACCTCCTGTTTGATCCTGCAATCCCATTATTGGGCATCTATCCAGAAAAAAAGAAAAAACTTTTATTATAAAGACACTTGTACTATGCTGTTTATCACAGCCTAATTTACCATTGCTAAAATGTGGAAACAGCCTAAATGTCCTTCAACTCAGGAATGGATTGGTAAGCTATTGTATATGTATACCATGGAATATTACTCAGCCATCAAAATATGGAGATTTTGCAGCATTTGTACTAACTTGGATGGAGGTGGAACACAATATTCTCAGTGAAACATGACAGGAATGGAGAAGCATGAATCCTATGTATTCAAGTTTGATATGAGGACAATTAGTGACAATTAATAACACAGTGGGACACAGGGGAAGGAGACAGCAGACAGAGGAGGAGGGAGAGTGTGAGGGAAAGAAATCAAAAAAAGGAAAGAAAATAGTGACTAATTTTCACATAAACTGGATTCATATTTCCAAATTCTTGAGAGATCCTCTGTGCAATCCTCCAAGTACTGACAAAAGCCCCCGGGAAAGTATATACACCGGAAAGGTAACAGTCCTCTGCAAGTGCTGAGCCGCCAAGATGGATTTGTGAGACGTGAAAGGATTAGGTGACCCAGTTTCATATATATCTCCTCGTGCAATATTGTCAGACTGTGAAGACTTTTAGTCATTCTCAGGATTTGGGTTCACATCTATCAACATGGACAGAAAAATTACCACAAACCTTTTTCTAGGACTTCCATAAAGATTTGAAATGAAATAAAACAAAATAAAACACACACACACACACACAAAAAGTAACTGGTAAAAGAAATAAAGTGGGGAAGGCACAGCGCTGAAGGCAACAAGACACGATTACAATCCGCCAGTGAGAACTATGTCAAGACTTCATCTCCCTTGTCTCGGCAGCTCACATTACAAGCAAGTGCATAGCACACAGCAGGACTAAATGCACATTTACACTAATAAAATAAACAAACTGAATGATCTCTCATCTGCAATGGCCTATATTACTACCATTTTTCATGTTACTGATAATGCAGGTTTATTAGAGGTCTGGCATTTGCTTTTGACAAGTATTTTATGTTAATATCATATTATACATTAGATTGCTGAATTTATTTAACCAATCCACATACTTTACTCAATCACGTGAACATTATCTTTACTACTCTACAAGCACCCAAAGGGTACAAAATCTCTTGGACAAACAAAGACTTAAATAATGGTTTCATACACCTGTATGTGTGGTACAGTTCTCAAATGTTTTTACAATTTGATAATGGGTCGTGGTAAAAGAAGGCAAGAAGCAGTTCTGACATGAAGAAATGATCAGACTCAGAAGATAATCATCGACAGGAACATTTCTGCAGTTTCTCTTTGGAATGGATGTCGATGAATAGAAGATATCACTGCTCAGATTCCAAAGTCAGAAGCTGATTTAGTTACAATTTTACGAATTTACTTTTTTTCTATGAGGGCTGGCTGCTTTAAGCTAGTCTAAAAAAATATTTTTAAAACTAGCTTTTAAGCTCTAAGCAAGGTGTGAAAAGAATGCTGACCTAAGTCAGCAAACCTGGATTCTTGTCCTAGTCCTGCCATTAACAATCCATGGCAAATTACTTGATTTCTTTAGATCTCAATTTTCTTATGTGTTAAAGTAGAATTTGATTAATAGATCCTGGTAATTCTAGTTCTAACATTCCAATTCCAATTCCATAACAAATACTAACCTAAAGTGTTGCTTCTTCATAACTAATCAGACTTGAAGCATAGGTAGTACAACTGAAATTTTCACTTTTTTTTTTTTTAATTTCAGATTAATGTGTGGGTACAAACAGATTCCATAGTTTGCACTTATAAGGTTAAAGTCTGATTTGTAGACCACTGAATTTTCACTTTCAGAGTACATATTCTTTGCCATGTTGAATTAAACATGTGGACCATTTATGCTATTTTTCTATTTCTTTTCTTCACAGTGACATGTAGTTGAGTTAATTTAAGTTTAACACGTGTAAGATGACTTAACTCAAAGGTGAGGTTTGAGTAAGCATAGATGCGCGTAATAATTACAGCATAAAAAGTCAGAGAGTATCAAATATTATTTATTTTGTAAAAATTCTAGTGGTTCAATAGTGGAGAGGAGAGAAAGTTCCCTGAACTCAAATTCTTCTCCTATTTCTGAGCTAGCTGTGCATTTTTGACATTACTACTTGAAATAAGAACTGGACATTCTGTCACTGCAGAAAGTTCCAGTCATGCAGCTCTCGAGTTTTCCTTCTAATTTCCAGAGGCCACATCAGACCAGTTTTGTCAGTGACGGTAACTGTGGTGACACTGCAGAGATACATGGAAAGGTAATCATA
The DNA here is from genome assembly GCA_963574655.1 of Perodicticus potto. Lineage (NCBI taxonomy): Eukaryota > Metazoa > Chordata > Mammalia > Primates > Lorisidae > Perodicticus > Perodicticus potto. The sequence continues at coordinate 69,799 of CAUYRH010148717.1, read as the reverse complement.
AAGCACCGTGTCAAATTTTCCAATTCAATGAGGATACAAATCCCTTTGCAATATGGCACAGTATCTCTTGCTAATCATACATTTTTCTTTTATTAGGTGATAAAACAATTATGAATTAAAAATTATTTTTAATGATAATGTCACCCAAAGTCCTATGATGGAGAGCTACAAGGATCACTGAGACACCCAGCCCATCCCTTTGTCTCCATTTGTGGAGGGAAGACTCTGGGGCCACTTGGCTACTTAGTGGCAAAATCAGAAACGAACACCAGTTTTTCTGACACATAATACCATACTGCTTCAAAGTAGGAATGTAATTTAGAAATGGAGCTCTGCAAAGATTTCATGTAGCACTGGTATCCTTCCGTCAAACTGGAATATAATGCTACTATATCCATTTTGTATAAACAAAACAAGAAAAAAAAAAACTTGAGTTATGAAATTATATGTCAGAAACCCTTTAAGTTCCTGACATTTTCTTAAACCTTTGGTTTTGATACTGCTTGTATCTTAACACATAACAGAATAAATCCCTAAGTGGCAACAAATATTTAACAACTCAGTCACATTTGCTGTTTCTTTGTGTTCTTAAGTATACTTAAGCTCATGCTTTCATATTTTACATCTAACACTGCTCGTATGACAAATTTCTGTTCTGAGACCTGAGTTAATGGAGTCCAGTGGTCCCTCTGCAGTTACAGCTCATGATAGGCAGAATTTTAAGATGCCCACTCAATTTTCAATCCCTAGTGTACATGTGTGCGTCATTATGAACATTTTGAGATGCACAAATTCAAGAACCATAAAACCCACATGGACGGAAACAAATGAAGCCCTCCCAGCAACACTGATAAGTCCAGCCAGTTGAAACTTACACAGATGAATCAGAAAAGGTGCTGTCAGCTGTGTTTCTTGGAAGTGAAATGATGGACTATAATACAGTCTTTCTCAAAACTTTCACAGTGACCTATGTATAGCTTCTTCTAGTTACTCAACCAAATACAAATGTAAGTGCTGCCATGCAGGCATTTCACAGATAAAATTAAGGCCCCAAACTAACTGACCTTAATAGAGAGATTCTTATCCAGGTGAGCCTTTTAAATGTGAATCTAAAGGTGACAGAAGTCAGAGACTCAAAACAGATTCACAGACGTGAACTCTCTGCTCTGGATTCAACAGCAGGAGCCCACGTGGCAAGGAACAGCAAACAGACTTTAGGAACTGGCAGCAGGCACAGTACACAGAGACCTCAGTCCTATAACCACAGGGAAATGCATTTTGCTACAACCCAGGAGCTGTGACGAGGACCCCGAGGTGCAGATGAGAATGCAGCCCAGCCAGCACTTCAACTGTAGCCTTCTGAGACCGTGAGCAGAGCATCAGGCTGGCCTTCAGATACACGAAACTAAGTTAATAAATGAGTCTGTCTGAGGCCTAAGTCTGTGGTGACTCGTCATGCTGCAATGGAAAACCGACACCCCACCCACTCCTCCTCACCCCCACCGGCCCAACATGCACTGTAGATTTTTCACTGCCAATACCATTGCTTCTCAGCAGAGAAGTAAATGGCCTCCTCCTCTTCTTCATTTCGATAAAGTGCAGGACAGCTTGACACGGACAGGATATCCGGGTCAGGGGAAGGCAACGAGTGCTGTGTGTGCTGGGGATGGTGAGGATGCCGAGGCTGCGCCGGGTGAGGAGCGTGTGCAGGAAGCTGAGCTCGCGGGGACTGCGGGGAGGGCGGCACGACGCTGATGCTGCGGCGAGAGCGGCACAAGCTGCTGCTTCTGGCCAAGGATCCGGGGGGTTTAGCCGCCATGGTCCCTGCGAAACACAGACAAGGACGCTCATGAAGGCCAACGCTCTACGGTCACCACAAATATACACAAGAGAACTGACGTCACTCATACGGCACTCGTCACTCTTTAATCTCCCTTTACTGAACTATACAATTATTTTCTTCTCTACCACCTATACTAGGACGGTTAAGAAACAAAAATGTAACAAAAGGGAAAACATTTCTAATAAATGAACAGAAATACACGGGGCTTTAATAGGCTTAAAAATTTACCTAAGATAACAGATCCTTAAATTTAAAAATCAACACGGCCCAGTTATAAGAAATCTGTATTTTACTGCAAACTTTCTTTAATGACTATTAGTTGAAAGGGGAAACTATCAGTGTAATGTAGATTTGAGTTTTACCAATGAGTATCTCTTGAAATATCACAACTTGTTTAAATTTCAAGTAATTTTTATTAAATCAAGGAAATCATTTAACTGCCGTATGCACAGTCTCTCAGCTGGTTAGAGTTGAGGCCAAAACTTGGTTCTTGAACACTGACTGCCATGGCACTAAGCAGAAGTCTTAGACCATCCTGCTTCTGTACTGGTCTCCGTCTCCCAGGCTCTGTCTTCACTGAGTGGATAGTCCTCTCGTTTACCTCAGCTGGAACACAGCTATCGCATCAGGTCAACTACCACTCTTTGCTGATGATGTGACCTTACACTTAGAAAATCCCAAAAATTCTACCGAAAGACTCCTGGAATTAATAAATAAATTTAGCAAAGTCTCAGGTTACAAAATCAAAGTAACAAATCAAGAGCATTCTTATACACCAACCAGCCAAGCTGAGGATCAAAGCAAAGATTCAATACCTTTCATAACAGCTATAAAAAAAAATAAAATACCTGGGAATATATGTAACCAATGAGGTGAAGATCAATACAAAAAAGAATGATCAATCACTAAGGAAGGAAACTGCACATATAAACAAATGTAAAAACATCAGACTCGTGGATCAGCAAAAGCAACATTGTTAAAATGTGTATACTACCAGGCGGCACCTGTGGCTCAAAGGAGTAGGGCACTGGCTCTGCCGAAGGTAGTGAGTTCAAACCCAGCCCCAGCCAAAAACAGCAAAAAAAACTAAGTCTACACTACCCAAGTGATCTACAGATTCAATGCAATCCCCATCAAAATACCAACATCAATGGGGAAAGGGGCAAGGGAGGGGTGGGGGAGGAGGGGTGGAGGGAGGGTGATTGGTGGGATCACACTTATGGTGCATCTTAGAAGGGTACAAGTGAAAATTACTAAGTGCAGAATATAAATGTCTTCATATAGTGATTAAAAGGTAATGAAGGCTATGTTAAATAGTTCAATGAAAATATTTCAGATGGTATATGAAGTCAGCACATTGTGCCCCATGATTGCACCAATGTACACAATTATGATTTAATAAAAAAAAAAAAATACCAACATCATTTTTCACAGATCTAGAAAAAATAATTCTAAGCTTCATTCTAGAACAAGAAAAAAGCCCAAATAGCCAAAGCAAGCTTAAGCAAAGTAAACAAATCTGGATGCATTACTTTACAAGGCTTTAAGCTATCCTATAATGCTACAATAACCAAAATAGCATGGTAGTGACACAAAAATAGTGACAACAGACCAATGAAACAGAACAGAGAACCCAGATTAAAAACCATCCTTATACTGACAAAGTAGACAACAATATAATATTGTCTAAAGAATCCCTATTCAATAAATGGTGCTGGGAAAACTGAATACCTACATGCAGAAGATTCAAACACAATCCACACTTCTCACCACTCACGAAAAGTAACTCATGATGGGTAAATGACTTAAATCTAAGGCATAAAACCATAAGAATTCTAAAAAAAAAATGCTGGAAAGATTCTTCTGGACATCAGCCTTGGCAAAGAATTTATTAAGAGGTCCCTAGTGACAAACACAGCATCAAAAACGAATAAATAGGGCTTGATTAAATTAAGACTTGTGCACAGCCAAGGAAACAATCAAGAGAGTGAAGAGACGGCCGATAGAACGGGAGAAAACTCTCACGAGCCATACATCCACTGAGGGCTAGTGACTAGAGTCTGCAACAACCCAAGCAAAAAAATCAAACAATCCCACGGAAAAGTGGGGAAAGACATGAACAGCAGCTTTTCAAAAGAAGACAGACTATTGGCCAATAAACATAGGAAGAAATAAATGTTCAATGTCACAAATCATCATGAAATCACATTAAAACCACACTAAGATATCACCTAACCCCAGTGAGAATGGCTTTTATTAAAAAGTCCCAAACAATAGATGCTGGCATGGATACAGAGAGAAAGGAATACTTATATTCCATTCATGGGACTGCAAACTAGTATAATCTCTATGGAAAACATTCCTCAAGGAAAAAAATCCAGACTTACCATTTGATCCAGTAATCCCACTCCTGGGTATTTACCCAAAGGAAAAGAAATCATTTTATCGAAAGGACACTTGCACTCGGATGTTTACTGCAGCACAATTCATAATCACAAAGATGTGAAATCAACCCAAGTGGCCATCAATTCCTGAGCGGATTAGCAAAATGTGGTATATGTATACCATGGAATACTACTCAGCCATGAAGAAAGATGGCTTAATTCCTTTTGCAAAAATATGGATGAAACTGGAGATGATTATCCTAAGTCGACTGAAGAATGGAAGAACAAACAACACGTGCACCCACTATCAAACTGGAACTAACGGGTCAATGCTCGTGGGCACAAATGGAAATAAACACAATGGAAATGAAGCAAGCCAGAGGGAGAAGGCGGGGATTGGTAAACCGTACCTTACGGGTACAGTGAACAATACTGGTGTGATGTGCACACTTTTGCAAACCTGACTCAAACAGCACAAAAGCAATCTATGTAACTAAAACATCAGTAACCTGTAATATTCTGAAATAAAATAAATAAAATACATAAATAAAGCCAAGAAGTTACGTTCCAGAATCCCAATTCTTAACCATTACATTATACTGCCTTTCTAAAAACAGAAAACAATAGAACAGAATGGAAGAATAAGCAGTATGTAGTCCCCTTCCACCCTCAGGGGATACGTTTCAAGACCCCTAGAGGATGCCTGAAACTGTGGATGGTACCACATTGTATACATACTGTGGTTTTTCCTATACATACATACTTGTGGTAAAGTTTAATTCATAAACTAGGGACAGTAAGAGATTAACAATAACTGATAATAAACAATTATAGCAATATACTGTTAAAAAAATAACGCAAACGCAGTTACTCACTCTCAAAATATATGATTATACTGTATTCACTATTTTCAGCCCATGGTTGACCACAGGTAACTAAAACTCTGAAAAGCAAAACTTGACCAATAAAGGGGACTACTCCCTGACTTATTTCATGATTTTAATATAATCTTGGTGCCAAAATCAAATAAGGACAGTATTGGGACAAAAAAAAAGTATTGACTAATCCAATGTATAATAAAAAATGCAAAAACTCTGAGTTATAAACCAAATCCAACTCATTATAAAAATAGTACATTGTAGCAAATATAGTTTTACTGACATTTAAAAGATTTAAAGATCAAAATTCAACAGAATAAATATAAACAAATGATCACCTCACATTATGCAGAAAAAGAATGTGATAAAAGTCAGCACCCACTGATTTGAAAGAAAAAAATTCTTGATAAATGAAGAGCAAAAAATGAATTTCCTTAAAATAATCCACCGAAAACATAGAGTAAAATTAATACTTCATGGTGAAATATGGAAACATTCTTAAAGTCAGGTATGGTAAGCACTATTGCCTGCAGTTACCATTTTAATTCACTTTTTTTTTTTTGGAGACAGAGCCTCAAGCTATCATCCTGGGTAGAGTGCTGTGGCGTCACAGCTCACAGCAACCTCAAATTCCTGGGCTTAAGCAATTCTCCTGCCTCAGCCTCCCCAGGAGCTGGGACTATGGCACCCACCACAACACCTGGTTATTTTTTGGTTGTAGTTGTCATTGTTTGGCAGACCCGGGCTGGATTCAAACCTGCCAGCTCTGGTGTATGTGGCTGGCGCCTTAGCCACTTGAGCTATAGACAACACCATTAATTCGGCATTTTATTGGAGATCTTACCTTAGACAAAAAAGAGGAAAAAAGGCATAAGGATTAGGGGAAAAATATATTCAAAATAAAAAACCCCCAAAGACTCTTTCATAAGAGAGTTCATTGTTTCTGGATATAGCATCAGCATACTAAAATCAACAAAATTTCTTCACCAGCAACAAATATTCTGAAGTATAATTTTTTTAAGAAGGGTAATTAACATACATATCAGAAAAAGCTATTAAGGTACCTAGAAATTAATCTTTTTAAAAAATAATATGCAAGGCCTACACACAGAAAACAACTTATCACTTTTATTTAAAGATGTAAAAGATCTCAATAAATGGAATTTATTAAGAATTCTCCCCAAATACATCCACTAATTTAAAGAAATTTTTTAAAAAAAATCATTGAAGCATTCCACGGAATTTCACAAACTGATGAACAAACTTGAGAGCATTTATGTATCTATGGGGAAAAGTGGTGTTACAAATAAGCAGGGCTGGAGCAGGAATGAGGCTGGGACAACTGTTTACCCATACATCAAGGATATATTTAGATTCCAACCTCACACTATGAACAAAAATAACTTCCAGGTGGATTAAAGGACTAAGGGATTAAAGAAAAACCTAAAAACTTTTAGAAGAGCAAATAAGAATGTATTATCTTACAAAAAGATATAAAAAGCACAAAACAGATTCACGTATTTGCCACTAAAGAAGCCACCACATTCTAGAAGATACCTACAACCCTCACTCAAATAACCAGAAAATAAAAGGAGTGCTTCCAAATCACTAAGGAATCTTGGAGGGACTCTATAGCAATACTCTGTAAAAGGCAACCCACAGAGGAAGAAACCTTAATAACAAGTGACAAGAAACGAAATGGTACTCAACCTCAGCAGTCCTCAGGAAATAAATATTTTAATAATAGCACTTCAACACCCATTCAAGTTGCAAAACAAACAAATCAAGTTATTGCAAGTATTGATGAGGCTACAGGCACACAGGCACTCTTACAAACAGTGGGCATATAAACTGGTGGAACCATTCTGAGAGGAACTTAGCCCTGTCTAGTAAAAGGTGTCTTTCTACTGACCCAGCAATCTATTCCTAGGTGTCCACACAGAGAAAAGTGATGCACCAGGAGAGACAGTTAAGGATGTTTTTTGCATATTGTTTGTAAGGGCACAAAAGTAGAAAAAAAAAATCAATGTCAGCAAAATATGAATAAACTGTGGTTTTAAATATAATAGTGGTTAACTCATATAGTTGCAGTGAATATAATCTATCTATAAACACAGAAAATTTTTGAAACGCACTTTTGAACAAAGTTCCAAAATAATACATTCAATTTGATAACATTTAAACAGACAATTGTGTATATATTGCTGGGCATATATATATAAGTTAGCACTTTTATATAAAAGTGCAACAGACTTTAGAATGATTCACAACTTTTGAGGAGTGGGAAAGGGAGGCAATTAAAAAGGAGGTTTAGCAGCCTTATCTGTGATGATTTGCTTCAGAGAAAAATAAGTAAGGCAAATATTAAAATTTAGTTACCTTTGCGGTAGCTAGGCATATTGTTTTCAGTAATTTCAGGTACAAATGAAGGCCATTATTATAAAAAATTTTAAATAAATTGCTACGACATTGTCATTAGGAGAGGGCTTAGCAGACACCAAAAGTAGTAATAAGGAAACAACTATCATCCATTTTACTACCCACACAGAGCTATCTGTTGATATTTTTTTTATTTACAAATAATTAAACATAGATAATATTACTCTATGTTTAGTGTTACTTTGTTCTTAACATACTACACGCATGCTTACTTGTCATTATTTCAAAGTTATAAAATTTATATATAACTATGGGAAAAATTTTAAACTGCTCAAAAGGGTATATAGAAGAAGAGCCTTCAGCCTACTTTAGAAAAATATATTGCCAAGACTTTCCAGTTTATCTGGTCCAGAAATTACACTCTTGTAACTTAGAGTGTGGAGTACTACTGCAGTGCCACTGGGTGGAGGCAGAGCCCTCAAATTGTAACATGTGGCATCAGGGTTTTTTTGTTTTGTTTTTTTTGAGATAATACATTTGATAACAGCATTTCTAAAGCACATTAAATTTAAAATCAATTCTTGTATTTTTTTCATATTTAAAAGGTCAAATTTATCTGTATGCCACAATCATTTAAAACTAGGGTAATTATTCTCATTTAGTATAAGTGTTTTCTTTTAATAGACATATATATATTATCTATTCCCTTTTGCTTTTTTTTTAAAAAGGCAAAGAAAACCTAGTTACTCTAGAAAATGCATCTTCATACACAATTATGATTTTAAGGAGGAACTATGACTTTAAAAAGCTACAGTTTTCAAACAAAAGCATATACTTATGAATCAGTGTTGTGTTTGATAAGCTTAAAGAAATGTAATTCAAATAACAGGCACAAACCGACACTATTCAAATTTGAGGATCCAGCCCAGATCTAGATGTGACTTTGCAACCATCACTATCTTGCAGCGCGGGGCGAGTGAAACGGACGCGGCCACACACTCCCGTGTCCACCACGTTCACATTCCGTCCACCCATCCTGCCTCCTTAAGGGCTGAGTGGCTCCTCACTCTCCCTGTATGATCTGTCTGCCATTAACCCAGAGAATTAAAACCACAGAAATAATATAAGCACATAGTCACTGGTAATTAAATTTCAAATTCAGGGCTTTATTTCATAAAGTTATTTTAAAAATAGAACCCTTTGTAAATCATAACTTCAGAAACACTATAATGACTGGATAGGAAAATTCAAACTGGAAAAGACCATACATGATTTAACTGGTCTCAAAGAGCATAATTTCCATATAAGCTTCAACCAATCAATGACTAAATTCTGTTTTCCAATCTTTGGAACCTTATTCTAAGATACACTGTCACAAATATTTGAATATATCAAATATATCAAGCAGGCAATAATAAAGCATGAAGAGTTTTTTTAATGTTTTCTAATACAATGGTTTCTTCCTAATGCCATTTTAAAATTCAAAATCTCTAACTCTCTAATAAAGTCAAAACTAATATATTTAAATTTTATCTTCACTTAAATGATTTCTCACAATGTAAAAGTTTTCAAAGCACAGAGCACAACAAAGCAGTATCAATTCACATGGCAGAAAATCATCTCTGGAGGAGTTCCATTTTCTAACAACAACAAAATATATACATAAGTTTTTCCAAACATAAACACAGTTTTTAAATTTCTTTTGGTAGAAGGTTGAGTTAGTAATACTCTTTCAATAAAAGAACAGAATTAGAAAAGCAAAACAAAATACTAAAAAACATGCCTAGTAGGAAAAGCACCTAAACTTAAATTTTCAGACTGGCTCAAAGTCCACAGTTCATTAGTGGCAGAGCTAGGATTTAAACTCATGTTTCCAAGCTCTTCCCCTGACTTTTATTTCTTCTATAGATTAAGCTTCCATTTGATAAGATGTCTTCCCTCATGGCTCAGCATTTCATTCACATACTGATTTGGCATTTATAATATGCCATCCTTACTGCCAATTGTCTCTTTACGTCACTCTCCCATTTCAATTTAATTATAATGTATTATGTGTCAACTTAATTATTAAATTTTTGTTTTAACAACAAAATTTTATATTCAATACTTAATATAATGAGTTATTACATAATAGATGCTCAAGTAGATATTGTTGATCAATCACATTAATTAAGCATTCAGGTTTCTTACAAATACGTGTATAAATTTATAATATACATACATAAAGCATATATATGCATATCTCATATGGTATTCTCAAACAGTAAATATTTAAATTATTAATAAAAAGAAAAATAGACAAAATTTTTACCATCGATTTCAAAGTTCATAATTCCTAAAAGCACATGGTAGAAAGTTACTTTAAAAACTGTACCAATGTTTGCTGTTGAACTCACCACTTACCAGGAAACTGTGACACTATTGGGGGTGTATCTTCATCTAAGTCATCAACTCCTCCAGCAATTGGATAAGGTGGAATAGAGACTCTGGGCATCACCACCCAGCTATGATCAGAGTACAGAGACGAGGTCAGGCTGGGGAGGCCTGAGTTATGGGCGATCTGAAAGCCACAGATCTTCTCGATCTGCTGCCAACGAAAAAGTCGTTCTCGTAAACAAGTCGTCAGCTCAGAGAGAGCTTTCCTGGGAAAACCAATACAAGAATTACTTTATCAAAGAGTCTTTACTATGGCACTGAAAAAAGGCAATTACATGACCAGACCATGGCAATTAATTAATTTCCAAGAGGAAATTATCCACTGTTAGAACTTGTGTAAATTATATAATTATATGATTAAATGATAAATTTAAATATAAACTATCTACAAATTACTCATTTCAACATAGTAGCAAATAAAGAGATAGCTAAAATAACATTCTCACTTTGCTTCCAGGATTTTGTGGTCTACCTCATCTAGGGAGGAGCTGTGTGCGACGTGCAGAGTCCCAAAGACTGTACTTCTCTTCTTCTTAATTTTTTCTGCCTAGAAACCAAAAAGGAGAAAAATAAGACTGGGTTTAAAAAAACACATATGCTAAGGAAGTTTATTCTGATTTTGAATGTACTAATACTGATCATTATAAACCCAGAGCAGAATTACCAACCAAGAGAGAGACCTATTTTCAAACAACACAAAACAAAAACAAAAAAAGAAAACAGGTGAGGAATAAAGCATGCTTTCCTAAGTAAATCAATTTATCCTGAAAAATTTTTCTCTTACTTCTGTGTTTCAGAAAGACCTGAATCTTCTACTAACACCGGAGAAGAACATTAAGTATATCTGACTGCAGTGGAGGTGGTAGTAAGTGAACTGATAATTTTTTTCTTTGCTAAAATTCAGATGAAGACTTATTCTTACTCTCACAATTCAGTAAGTGTCAAAATTAATTTCTAGCAACTACTAACCTGAATCAGGTATGAAGCAGCAACCTAGAGGAGAAAAGCTCCGTAAATTTCTGAAAACGTTTATAACAATAAATAATGATAATTTTTAAATGACACTAAGGTCATTTTGAAAGGCATACAGTTCTCTAAATATAGTAATTATACTTTAAAGCCTACAATTACAAAAGCTGATTTACACAGTAAGTTACAATTCAAGAAAAGAATCTGTAATAAAAAACTTTTACTCAGATCTTTTTATCCCAGTTGGTTAGTTCCTCTAAAATCCAGCCTAAGAAACAAATTTAGTAAATTTTGAAATACAAGATTACCTCATCCTTAGCAATGGCTAACTGCATTTCAGCATTTTGTCTTTTAATATTATAATATTGTACTTCAACTTCGTGTGTTAATTGAAGCCATTTCTGAAGTGCATCTGGAACAGACCAGCTGCTTCTTAGTTCAAATTCTTTTTCAGCTTTTTTCAGAGCCATGCGAACCTGGAAGAAGGAAGGGAGAGAAACAGAAATGGAGACAGGGAAAAAGGAAGAATTAAAATATTTTTTAATACCCAAACTAAATGAAATATCAGTTTCATTTATCCTTTTTGTAAACACTGTTTTAAATTGCAACACCTAAATACACTCGCCTAAGCAAAGCTGTAAAGCCAGAGAGGGTAGAGGGGGCATATATATATATATATATGTCTTAAGATGCAATATTTTGATTTTATATTTTATAAAATCCAGGCTCACTGAAGGAAAAAAAATTCCAGGGCACATACAAATTAAAACTTATCATACTTCTCCTATAATATGTATTTGGTTCATGAAAAAATGTACAGAATCAAGTACTAACCTATTCTAATACCGCTTACGTTCCCAGAAGATCCTATTATAGTTTCTTAACTATATATTCTTTTTGTTTATGGAATTATACCCTTTTTTCTATAGTTTTTCATGACACCTTTGTGGACAGTTATATCTCACTGTTTCAAGCATATCTGCCTATCATACTGCATAGTCTGTTTTACCATTTCTGCTACTTAATTCACTGCTTCTAATATATCAGAGAGCAGATAAGTGAGCATTTGCAGACCATATATAAATTGTAAGAAAAAAGATCCTGAATGGGACTCTACTTAATTTTTACATGAGAAACTATGCATAGCCTTCAGTATAAGGATATTAGAGTATTTTTTTCACCTGCCCTTTAGCCAAGCCAGACAATAAACGGAGAAAACTAAAACTCTTAATGTGTTAGATGGTAATAAAAGTCCTAAGGAAAAAAAAAGTCTTAAGGAAAGCCTCATTAAGAAATGACACAGAGGGCGGTGCCTGTGGCTCATCGAGTAGGGCGCCGGCCTCATATACCGAAGGTGGCAGGTTCAAACCCAGCCTCGGCCGAACTGCAAAAACGGAAAAATAGCTGGGCGTTGTGGCGGGCGCCTGTGGTCCCAGCTACTCGGGAGTCTGAGGCAAGAGAATCGCCTAAGCCCAGGGGTTGGAGATTGCTGTGAGCTGTGTGATGCCACTGCACTCTACCGAGGGTGATGCAGTGAGACTCTGTCTCTATTAAAAAAAAAGAAAGAAAGAAATGTGACAGAAGGGAGAAACAATCCATTCCCGGAATGATTTAGTTAAAAACTAGCAAGAGCTCACACTCACGATGTGGAAAGATACATGATGGAATTTAGGAAATTGTCCACACACACTCCAAGTCAGCCAAAGTGATGAGTGAACCACAGAGCATCCTGCTTCTGGAGCACCACAAATGCAGATGGGTTTCCTCAAAGTGACTAAAGTAACTGAATTCCATTTCTAAATTAAAGAGCAGAGATATGCTTGATTTGAACAAACCCATTTTACTTAAACTATGATGAGCACTATATGCAAACTTCTAATTAAAAAAAAATAGCTTTTAGATACTATGAAAAAAAGAATTATGTAGAAAAAAATTTTTGAATTCCAAAATTATAAACAAAAATTCACAATGGAACACTAAATAGATAATTTTTAAAAAGAGAGAGAAATTAACATAAAAGTAGGATGGCACTTACCGCAAATAAATCCCAAGCAACATTTGCCTGGCATGATTCATTATGCAATGTCTTAGGACAATATTGAATTTAATAAGAGAGTTGGGTAAGCCGTGTGGCGTCCCTGCTAATCTCTCAGGAAGACAGAACCTGAGCTGAGGTCCTGTGACACATAGTTGTATATAATACCACAAAATGTACGTCACCAAGACCTTTTTTTCAGGAGATTTTAAAGCTTAAATTTTTACAGTTTTCATTTCTAAGGAAGCATACAAAGAATCTCCACACAAGTTATTCTCTTTATTCATAAAGATTGTGCATGAATTTACTCCCCTAAAAAGAGCTCAATGGAACACATTCAACATGGAAACTACATATATATTTTTAGCATAAAGTGAGGCTGAACACTGATTAGATTAATTGTCAGTGTCTTAAGTGGATATTTTGACCTTTCAATAATGGCAACTATTTAGCTGTTTCTCTGGTATTAGTCATTATTTAGCACTTGACCTCAATCCCAATCCTTAAATTTAAGTTATAGTGTCATTTATTATAATGGAACATAGTAAAACACTGAATAATAGTTTTTGCAAATAAGGAATAACTATTTAACTATTTACATAAATTGTGAATCTTAGGAATGAAACAATAAGTAAAAAAAAAGATGTCACAGAAAGAAACAGACTAAATATCTGAAAACCTGACTTTTAGATTTGACCTTACCATTTATTACCTTTGACCTTCAGGAGGCTCTTGACCTCCTGGGAATATTGTCTCATGCAGCACAAGAGTATTATCACTTGTCTTGACTAAAGTCTTCTTGAAACTTTTTTTAAGAACAAAATAATTTATATAAAAACTATTTAAATCACACAAAATTTAAGTAATATTATTAGTTACCCAGAAGTCTTTGTTTTAGTGAAAATAACACTATGTAAAATATATGCCAGATTTTTCTGCTTTCTAATTTTAAGAGTTCAATTCTCCCTCAGACAAAGTACAGCAATGCTTTCAACTGTGTGGAATTGTGAGTTATGTAACATTATGCATAATTAATATTTCCCAGTTAAACTTATTTCTATAAACAAAGCATTTAATAGTATGGGAATACACAGATTTTGGAATATGACATACGAAATCTTGCCTTTGCTATGTAATAGCTGTGTAACCTAAGGAAGTTATCTAACCTCTCTACATACCTCACCTCTACATGAAAATAATACTTGTATTTTGAGGATTAAAATTTATAAGCAAACCACTGGCAATGTGTGTTGCATACACTGATGACAATAAGCACCCAGAGAACTGTGTTTCTTATTCAAATAAACATGTTGGATAGAGTTCTTTCTAACATATCTGTTTTCTTTGTTTTCACCTCTTATTGACCCAAGGTCTCATCAGAACTCTTGTGGTCACACTGGTACATCCTATCAGGGTAACTCCCAGTCTACTGACATGCGCACAGTCTCTATGCCAAAACTTCAGATTGCAGGGTTCACGACTCTGGAGCCCGTTGTTTTTTTTTTAATATTGTGTCTTTTCTCTAACTATGAGGCAATCATCTGTATTACTTTATTCTCTGTATCTCTTTATTCTTTATTTTCCCTTTCTTATCTGCAAAATTTAGAAAAGTAGCTACCAAGCTTGGGACAAACCAAGAGTCAGACATCTTGCTGGGAACAGGCCCGGATTCTCCCGGGAGTGAAGAGGCACAGGATCTAACGCTTAGACACAGTGGAGTTTTGGCACAGCCTTTTGTGTCAGTTCCCTGATTTTTACTACATTCTGATAAGGTTTATCAGGTAAGTGAGACATGACTATAAAATATTTCAGAGTAAATTTAAAAGAATAAACTCTTTACAGAGAAGAGATCCAAAAAATAGATGCCTGAGGTCTGAGGGAGAGTAGTTACAACGAACGAAAGAGACGGCTGCGATTCAACCACACGAATTTTTGTTTAAAAAAAAAAAAAAACTCTTGAAGGAAATAGTAATTCACAGTGAACATTTTCCCATGAGTTGAAATTAAATGCCATTTATCACATAATTCTTACTTAACTCTGAGTTGAAAAAGTAACAGTACATAAGAGAGCGGAAAGCAGAACATTCAAGTTCTTGCCCCTGCTGTGCAACTGAGTCACCAAGTGTGACCAAATTTTCTAATTCTTTTTTTGTTCCTCAGTTTATCAGTTAAAAAAAAAAGGTCAAAGTCAGAAGGATATGAGACTACAAAAGCAGAGGTTGGAGTGACTGTGCTCTGAAGACAAAGGAAGGGGCCTCGGGCCAAGTAACGTCCATGGCCTCTCACAGTGGAGAAGACAAGGAACCAGGTCCCCCCCACAGCCTGCAGAAGGAACACAGCCCTGAGGACCCACTGCAGACGCACTCTGACCTCTATAACATAACAGCAGGAGAATACATTTGTGTGTATTTAAGCCACTAAGTTAGTGGTAAACTTTTTACAACAGGAATAAGAAATGGATGCATCTGCCTATAATTAAATTCTCCTAGAACCTCATCTTCTCCACCGGACTCTGTGACACCTAAATGCCTACATTCCATTTTGTGCAACTAAAGAGAATAAAGGACATCTTTCAGAAACAGCTTCAGAACGTTTAGTGATTATGTTCTAAAACCACTTTATAGTTCAAATGGATGTTTAAGAGATTCTTTACCTTTGCAGAGAATTTCAAAATTAGATATACTTTATTTTACTAGGTTACAATCAGAAACACAAATATATTACAGATGTTAAGTAAACACCTTAAATTTACTCAAGACAATGAACATGGCAAGATTTCATGAATGAGTGAACATGATGACAATTTTATCTTTCAGCTGCTACTTTATTATTTTGTCATACAGACTTTGATCAATGCTAGAATATCAATGAATTATTCTTTTACTAACTGAGGAACTGCATACAACAAAATAAAATGCAGAAGACTGTACAAAAACAAGAGCTGGCTCCTCAGAGTGGCAATACAAATAGCCAAACAAATAATTTTTTAAGGTAAATACCTGTTCCAACTCCTGCTCTGCATACTGACGTCGACTCAGTTCACATTCAGCCCCTTCCCGCAGCTCTCGCAGCCGACAAGCCTCCTCCTTTGCAAAGTTGATCTCATCCATCATTTTGCGCTCTAGGTTTTGCTTTTCTACGGCAACATTTCTGTTTTCTTCCTGTGCCTTTTCAAGCCTTATGGAACAATAAAAATGAGAATTCCTTACAAGTTTCCAAAATCTCATTTTTTACAAGAATACTGTTTTCGAGCAATTAGAGACATATTTCAAGCAGAATTCACAGCATTTTCTATTAACTATAAGTTTGGATAATAAAAATATTAGGCAACCTAATATACAGCTGCTTTGATATTCTTAGGATCAAAAGATAGGGATACCAGGGAAGCATTCTTCTACAAAAGGTTTTTAAGAAATTCAGAATTATTTAAATCCAGTTAAAAATAAAATCTAACTACATATATAATTCCACCTACATTTGGTTTACTTTCCCTGGTCTTTTACCCATGAATTTATAATAAATCTTCAATTATGACAATATTATACTTTTAACAAAACATGAAATATACATATATTTCTAATGTGTGTAATAACCTAAATAACTGTTTAAGCACATGTCCGTACTATGTATTTTCAAACTGTATTTTCCTCCACAAACAAATTACGATTTCTTTCACTTACCTCTCTTGTAAGTCCATTAGACTTTGCTCTGCCGTTTGGAGACTTTCTAAGTCCTTCATCATTTTTGCAACATGTTCTTTTGATGACTTATTCTGAGTATAAGCAAACCAGCACCCTCCAACACCAATTACTATAGAAACTGTGAGGATAAAATCTTTCATCCAGTTATGAGGTGGGCCTATGAAGAGAATTACAGATGATTAATGTTTGAATTGTATCAGAACATCAACACACAGAGGCATCTTTTAAAAAATAGTAGGTCCCTAAAAACAAAAGGTCTCCTTCCTAATACAAACTCTAGCCTTTTAAAAATCCTTTCTTCAAATAATCAATGTGTTTATTATAACTATCTGATATATTGAACCTACAGAGCAGAAATAAACCCACATGAACACACGACACATCTGCTGGTGGTAGAGGAAGCAATGACCAAAGTCACTGGGATCCTTGAACAAGCAGCAGCATCTCCAGTCATGTGCTGCCAGAATGGCCGTCCTTGGGTAAAAGGCGTCATAAAGAAAACCACCATCACCATTCCAACTCTTCTCCTTCAGTCAAGTTAGGCAGCTGTCATGCGTTTAGACGTAAACTGGAACCTAATCATTCACCCAAAAGGATTTTCCCCCAAGTATGCAACTATGTAACTATTTAGTTAACAGTGTGTCTCAGCTGTTACCAGCATCTAGTAGGTACTGGATACTGCTGAACATGCTGCAATGCACAAGACAAGGGCCGCTCTATGAGTAAGAAAAGATTATCCAGGAATTATCCAGTCCAAAATGTATAAAGTGCTAAAGATGAGAAGCCCTGGGTTAAATGATCAGAACTAGTATTCCACTTTAGATGGCTACTTGCCAGATACATGGGGGTTACTAGCAAGAAAATACAGGGTCTCCTGCCCTGAACTGCCAGGCAGGCTGGTAACTGTCATTAGGTCTAAAATAACGAACGAGTAAGTAGCCAGGGCCTACTGTCTTCAGGGACTCAAAACAGAAATCGCTATTCAAATTTCCTTGATCTGAATTGGCAGCCTTGACTGCCAATACACACTCATTTTCAGGGGGCTCTCTGGAATGGACACTCAATGATAGCTAATACGATTTATCACTTTAAAGCTCCAAAGAGATACACTTTACAGGGAAAAACTGCTTAAATACCCAGACCTCCAGCAAGAAGACATTCTGCAGTTTGATGACATGACAAACGCTACAGAAATCCCAGGTTCCCATGCTGACAAATCCAGGGTTGCTCTAAGTTGAGGAACATGACATGCAGCCCATTCTGCGCCAGAGACCCCAGCACTCCACAGCCTCTTACGGGGGAGGAGAGACACCAAAGGTAGCGGCAGTCTGAAAGGATGGGTTTTTATTTCTCCCTCAGACTGAGAGGTTCAGTTCAGGCTTCTACTTCAACTACGAGCCCTATTCTCTAACTCTAGCTAAAATACCATCACTACAAATAACAATAAATACATGGAGAAATCCTAATATCATAAGTACTACAAAATGGAAAAAATGTAAGTAAAAACTCCTTTAAAATGTATTTCTGTGTTCATTTGACAATGCTGATTTTTTACAAATCCAACCCAAGTGTTCCGACTGTGGTGCTCATTCACTAATATAGTAATTCTAAGACAAACATATTAAAAAGGTTAACTTTTTAATTGGTTTATTTAAATGTTTATTTAAAAAATATATTTTTTGCTTAGAAAGTGTGTTTTCGGATTAATAAAATATAAATATTCCTAACCAAGTTACATATATAGACAAATTCTATATTTTAATTCCTATAATTTGACAGAATCTCACAGAAGACCATCTCCTGATGGATTCACTCAAGACAAGGAAAAGGTCAGAAAGGGACCATGTTCTGTGGAATGCTCGGCGTCTGAGTAGTGTGCTCTCTCCTGGGGTCTGCGATTTCCACCAACTCTAATAACGGGGAGTTCCAGCTGTTTCACCAGCTGCTCTTTTAGCCTGAGCCAAAAAAGAACCACCAGTAGTTACAAAATGAATTCAATCAACTCCAATAACCTTTGTTTAGAAGGGCCATCCTCAAGATGGTATCACAGAAACCTAAGAATCTCCTAACTCCAAATAGTCATATAGAATAAACATTAATTTCCAATCTGTGGAAGCCATTTTTTATTAATTATTTTGTTAAGGATTAATTTTGTTATTCCTTTTTGGCTTCTAAAAAGTAAAACAACTCCTCTAAAATGTGTACTCTTCACTTTTTCCCAAAGATTTCTGAAATTTGAAATTAAATTAAATAAACACATTAAACGTCTCTTCTGGGTTAAAATAGTGTTCCCATCAAAGTAAAGGAATATAAGGTTTATTTTCATTATAAATACAACCTAATACTTCCTTAAACGGTCTTCTTCAAAACAATCAAGTAACATTATCCACCTTGTGCTCCTATCAGGATAGTCTGTACTTTATAAAGCTTCCAGTGGGTCTTTGCTTTTGATCTGTATCTAAAAAGCCCTTTACTTTGTGATTAATGAAATCGTTAGGCTCTATTATTACTTCTCCCATCAAGATGGTCAGATTCTTGATGTGAAATGAATCTTTGGTGAATATCCAGTAATAACATAAACATTAAAACTGTTATAAAGATCCCAAGTTTGAAGTCTAGAAATTCTAAATTATCAACTAATCATAGCCTTTACAACTTTTCATATTAGTAACAAGATTTGAAAATTTCACACTCCATGTTTCAGTGACAGAACACCCTCTCCTATATACCTTTGTTTTAAGACAGTATTACATTTTTTCACAGGCAACACATTCTTCTTAGTGGTCTACTCCCTTTCTTACTTTTTCCTTCCTTAAACAACACAGAGATAATCACATTATTCATTGACAACATACTCTAAGAGAGAATACTAACGTGTTACAGGTCCAAACAAAACCACATCCAGTGCCTTGAGCTGAAGTTTTTGTCTGTGACTCCGGTCGCTGATTTTCAACTGGAAGTTCATAAATGAAGGTTCATGCACTGCTATCCTATTCATTAAAAAAAAAAAAAAAAAAAACTATATATATAGTGTGTGTGTCTGTGTGTGTTAAATGAAAACATTTCTAGTATATAAACTTAAAGATTTAAGTAACACACTTTATATTTTGCATACTATTGATCAGAGAATATCCATTTGTGATTTAATATTTTATTACGTGTTTCAAAAACACTTTCAATGCCAACTTAGCTATAGAAAGACTCCTCTATGTTACTAATGTTGTTGCTATATTGATAAGTTTTTGTTTTCTAAGGTTACTTTGTTATACCTATGATTTAGAAATGTATAAAGTTGAAGATATTTTATAATATTAATTACCTCTCACATTTTACTACCATTTCACAAAGAACAATAAAAATTGTAACTTACCTAATATCAATAGCAGACTCTGAAAAACAGTCCTCAATTTAGATCATGTTCTTTTTCTTTCTTTACAGGTATCGAAAAAATCTGTACTTTTATATTCTAATATTTAAACTGTTTAAAACTGAGCAAAGTACGCTGCAGCCGTAAGTGTGAAACAAGAAGCCTTTATGGAATGAGGTGGTGGGTAGAGGGATTTATGTAGTAAGTACTGAACCGTTTTATTAGCAACCATTTTATTATTTCTTTAAAGCATGTAAGGGGCCAAAAGGCACAGATGAAATAAGGAAATAAAATTACTTTGTTTTGGACTGCAAATCCAAGCAGCTAGTACGCAATTAAGATTTCTTAACAACCAAGTATGATGTCAGGAAAGATCTTGTAGTGAAGTCTAATAATAATACTACAATTATAACAATAATAAAAACAACCAAGTGCTGTATGCTGGGTCATGGGCATGACTTTACTGAGTCAGATTAATATGAGGGTACAATTAGGTTACGATGTTTGCATGTGTTAGGTAAAGTCCTTGTTGTAGTTGTGCCCCGCACCCATTGTGCCTATTAGGTGGGAGCTCACCAATCCCACCCCCGCACCCCTCGCAACTTGAATTTTTTCTTTTGGGTAGGCCTGCATCAGTTCATCCACTGGCTTCATATTAGCGTTGAGTACATTGGATACTTGCTCTTCCCTTCCTGGGATACTTCACTAAGATGTTTTCCTTTCTGTTCACCTAAAGTCCTCAATGGACTGGATGTGAAAATTAAACTTTTACATTTATAATTTTTTTCTATAATAACATGTTCACTACTGTAAAGAATTAATCTTGACAAGTGTGTGATGATGTCTCTACAATTCTAACTAGAATTTGAGGCATCTCTGGTAACCTTGACTGAACCAAAAGAACAAAGTGGCTGTAACATTGTCAAACACAGATCAGCCTATTTATTTAACATTGTTGTTATATTAAAAAAAATTCCCAAAAGACGACATAAAAAGACTACTGTATTGCCTCATATCCAGGACAACACATAAAATCAAAATACCCTGACTCCATTTTAATACCATAACTTAGGAAACTATTATTTAAAAGTAAGAAATATATTTAATGTTTTCCTTCTTTCTAGCATCTACTTGTACCATGAAAATAAAAGATGTTCAGTAAGAACTTGTTATAATGACTATTATCCTCAAAATTTCATCATATTAATCATGTGCATAATAAAATCACAATACTGATGCTGATGTTCAGAATACATTTAATGGAGATTTGAAAATTTCCAACTCAATCTAAGACACAAATCTCAAAGACTATTTATTTAAATAAAACATGTAACCAAAGTAGTTAGTGAAACAACATATTATTTCAGTATGTGTAACAATTCAATTGTAATAACTAATTAAAATTGTTTTGATATAGGAAACAATCCAGGAAAAAACAAAACATACAAAACAATCTTGTAAGGATATAATGTTCTGGTACAATCATTGCAAGTTTTAACATGTATATCCTTCCAGATTATTAGGTTAAGTAATAGAGATTTAGAAAATAAAATATAGAAAAATAACAACGATTCAGACATCTAAGGAATAAATTAGCATCCTGGATTTTGGTATTAGATTCGTTTGGGTGTAAATGCTGCCTTGAGCTAAATATTTAAGTGGTTTCTGATAGCTTTTTTAACCTGTAAAATAGGGATGATAATATACCTCGTTTTAATCATGAGGCTTAAATGAGGTAATACTAAGTACTCCCGTGTAATATAAATTTTAAAATGGTTGCTACTATTTATTTTTTATTAAACTTTATTTTTTAAATTGAGGTACAACTTAGGGCCATTGTTATTGTTGTCATTAGAAAAATACAAAAAATGTACATTAATCCATTCAAATACTTGTTTTCATGAAAATGAACCAATACCAAATGAATACTTCTCTCATAGATTTACCAGGTAGTCAGATTTGACCTATCTGCAAATTGATGCTATCTGCAAATTATATAGTTGACCTACCTTGTAATTCTCAAAACTACTTTCTATGGAAATAAATTTTTTAAGAGTTCCAATTACTTAGACAAGAAAAATGTATTAAAATTTGAAAACACTTACTTCAAAAAGATTAAGGAATGGATACATTTATATTTCCTTTCTGCGCTTAGCCACAGAAGTAATTTGTAGACTTAGCACTGAAAAATGACATTTTTTCCAGAGTAGAAAAATGTACTTGGATAATAAAGACTCACCTGGGAAGTGTTGTTCCTTTGACATTATTGTCTCTGAAATTCTTCTCATATTGAGGGAGTTCAACAAATTCTATCAACCACTGAAGGGTGTCCTCAAGGGTCCAATTATGAACTGCAAGAGATAAAAGGGGAATGCATATTTTAAATATTCAAATATATACACATGCATTTATAAATACACACACAATAATTTCAGAGAAAATAAAGATGTTAGATTTAATCAACAGGAGCACAAAAATAGTATCTAGCACTGTATGAGGAAAAGCCAGAGACAATGAGACAAACCTCCTACCCTGAAAGGGTTACAGTCTGAAACAGAAGAGATAGACAAAAGCAATTAGGACAAATACTATTATAATTAAAGTAAGCATCTATACAAAGTTTTGACTGGATAAAATAATTTATCATTTTCCTAGTTGTAGAAAATTTACCAGATATAAACTTGTTCTTCTTTAATCTAGCCATCCATCCACATAATATGGTAATACTATAAACATCCTAAGTATCAGGTTCAATTCTAAGCAGTAGGCATATGGCAGGGAACAGGATGGATAAAGTGTCCTTGCCCTTATGGAACTTAAATTCCTTTGGGGTTGAGGAGGGGGCAATTTATGAAAGAAAGAAAAGGGAGGGAAATTTCAGATCATGATTAGCTATTAAAAAAGAAAGGAAAGAGGTTAGGATAAGCCTCTCTAAGGAGCTGACATCTAAATCGAGACCTAAAAATTTCAGGAAGCCACACTGTGAATAGCTGAGAGAGAAAGATCACAGAGGGAAAAGCCAGTGTAAAAGCTTTCAGATAGGAGTGAACCAGTGGTGTCTGAGAAACAGGCAGAAAGTCACAGACAACCCACATCATGAAAGACGTTCAAGAAATCTGCATAGTTTTCTAATTTCAATAAAAAGAAGGGGGATAAAATAATCTGGTTTTAAATATCACTGTTCAGTGTGGAGAATGAGTTATAAGGGATAAAGCCAGAAATAAGGAGTAAGAAGGAGACTATTCCCTACATACACAAGAAAGGCCTTGGACAACATAGAAGACGAGGACAAGTGGTCAGATTGAGAATTCTTTTTGGGAATTACTATAACAAGATGTGCTGATAAAATGGATAGAAGTTAGTAGGTAGAAGAAAGCCAAAAGTACAGAGGTGGTATCATTAACTGAGATAGGAAAGAATGGGAACAAACAAATTTGAGAAAAAAACAGAGATGGCAAATTAACAATCTAATGAATCATCTCAAGGAATTAGAAAAGGAAGAGCAAACCAATCCCACACCTAGTAGAATACAGAAATAATGAAGATCAAATCAAAATTAAATAAAATGGATAACCAAATTACATAGGTGACTAATGAAACAAAAAGTAGATACTTTGAAAACACAGATAAAATTGACAGACCTCTTGCTAGATTAACCAAAAACAGAAAAGAAAGTACCCTAATAAGTTCAATCAGAAATGAAAAAGAAAATACTACAACAAGCATAGAAATACAAAACATCATCTCTGAATACTATAAAAACCTCTATGCACATAAACTGGAAAATGTCGAAGAAATGGACAAATTCTTAGAAACATCCAAATTCCTTAGGCTCATTCAGGAAGAAACTCCTAAACAGACTGATATCAAATAATGAAATTGAAGCAGCAATAAAAACCTTCTAAGAAGATTAGTCCTAGACCAGATGGTTTCACAGCCAAATTTTACCAGATCTGCAAAGAACTAGTACTCTACTGCAGAAATTATTTCATAACATCAAGAAGGAAAGAATCCACCCCCAACTCATTCTACACAAGACAGTGTCACCTTGATACCAAAGCCAGAAAAAAAGAAAATTACAGACCAACATCCCTTATGAATACAGAAAGAAAACTTCTCCATAAAATTCTAGCAAACCGAATTTAGTAGCACGTTGAAAAAATAATGCAACACCAGTGAGTGGGCTTCATCCCAAGAATTCAAAGATGGTTCAATATATGCAAATCTATAAGTGTGATACACCACATAATCAGAAGCAAAAACAAAGACCATATGATCATCTCAATAGACACAGAGAAAGTATTTGACAAAATTCAGCACCCTTTTACAATAAGAACTCTTAAGAAAATGAACACAGACAGAACATACCTCAAAAACATAAAAACCATGTACAACAAATGCACATCATACAGAACAGGGAAAATTTGAAAGCATTCCAGCTTAGATCTAGAACAAGATAAGACTGCCCACTGTTAGCCCACTTCTATTGAACACAGTGCTGGAAGTCCTAACCAGAGCAATCACGCTAGAGAAGGAAATCAAGGGTATCCAAGTAAGGACAGAAGAGGTCAAACTATCACTCTTTGCAGACAATGTATCTTATATCTAGGAAATCCCAAAGATTCTTCCAAGACACTCCTGGAACCAACAACCAAACTCAGGAGGGTCTCAAGATACAAAATCGACATACACAAATCAATAGCATTCCTACACACCAGTGTTTTTCAACCTTTTTTTATCTCACAGCTCATTTGAATCTATAGTTAAACTTCTGCAGCACACTTAAATTATGTTGATCAAAAAATAAAAGAATATACTCAATGTGCTTTGAACTTCTTTCAAAAATAATTTAATTAATAATCTTTAAAAGTTTTGGAGCATACCTAAGATCCTCTCACAGCACATCCATTAAAAAATCACTACTATACACCAAAAATAGGCAAACTGAGAATCGAATCAAAGACTAAATCCCTTCACAATAGCATCAAAGAAAATAAAATACTTAGGAATATATTTAACCAAGAAGGTAAAACATCTCTACAAGAAGAGGAAATCACAAAGCATGCAAACAAATGAAAAAATATATCATGCTCATGGGTAGGCAGAATCAACATTGTTAAAATGTCTACACTACCCAAAGTGATCTACAGATTCAACAAAATCCCTACTAAAATACCAATGTAATTTTCTGCAGATATATAAACAATTTTATGCTTCATATGGAACCAGAGAAAAGCCCAAAAAACCAAAGCAACCTTAAGCAAAAAGGGTACATCTGTAGATATCACTTTCCCAGACTTCAACCAATACTACAAAGCTACAATAATCAAAACAGCATGGTACTGGCACAAGAACAGAGACATAGACCAATGCATCAGAACAGAAAACTCAGCTATGAAATGATTCTCATATTGTCATCTGAGCTTTGATAAAGCAGACAATAATATACACTGGAAAAACAAATCCCTATTCAATAAATAGTGACGGGAAAACTGGATAGCCAGATGTAGAAAACTGAAAAAGTTCTGTTTTTAGACATGTTGTGTTTGAAGTATGCATTAGATATTTAAGTATAGATAATACAGGTGCAGCGAGATATATAAGTCTGACAGTTAGGGGAAAGTGGGGCTAGGGATAGAGATCTTAGTGGGTAGTAGTCAGTATACAGATCATCTTTAGATAGGTATTAGCAGACTGGGTCTAAATCGCAAACAAAATGGTAACTGACACCTATGCTCTTGAACATTTATTTTAAATTAAGTCCTTTATATGGATTTTCATCTTTAAGCCTTTAAAAAAAAAAAAAAAAAAAAACCTCAAATGAGGTCCTCACATGATCACTTCCAGTTTGGAGACGAAAAACTGAGAAGATAATGAAACCAAGATACTAAGTAGCAGGACTGGATCTGAACTCAGAAAAACCAACCACATAATCTGACTTTATACTGTTCTAAAAGCAATAATATTTAACAATGAAGATATAAACAAGAAGTGAAACACTGAATGCAAATCAGAAATTTCTGCTTGTATGAAGGGTAATGATAAGTTTATCCAAAGGAAAGGATGGAAATGTGCTTAAAAATTGAGAAGTTTCATATTGCTTGCATTTAATTTCAGGGTTTTGGAAAACAAAGTACTTAAAGACCACAGAAGAGGTCAAAACAGTGAAGAAAATAAGAGAGCAATAAAGGAAGGTCTGGGAATCCATCTGTTATAAATATAACTCTGAGAAAAGATGTTTATAATTAACTACCTAAGTTTTCACACTTGCAAGCAAAGCTAGGTTTCCATAATCTGCCCTTTCATTGCATGTTTTTTTCACAAACAAAATGTTCAGCTAAAAACTTCATGTGGTAATTGATAATTCTGAGACAAAGCTCCATTTTATTAGCAATGCTCTCTCCGTCACATGTGCCTGCCATAAAGCCCGGACATGGCCCTACGGCTGCTGTATCCATGCAGACAAATAACTTAGGATACCAGCCAAAGCTTCAGGCCCTGGGTGCTTTCCACTGCATTTAATACATTCAAACTAGCTTTTTTCTGTTAAGTTTCTTCCTATTCAAGATGAAATACATTGAGAATTGCCCTCTCTTCACTGCCAAAAAACCCTCAGTGCAGCTGCACCTCACACACCCACACAAAAACCTCAGTCAAGAATACAAGATAAGATTCTCTCTGTCATTTCTATGACTGTTCAACAGTAAAAGCCCCTGATCTAAATACTCTAACACATCAAAATAATTCCTCCCAAAAAGCCAGTATAGAAAAGAAGAAAAATCAAATGAAATAAAACATAATTCAAATGCCCAAATCTTAGCATTATTCTACCTACTAAATTAAAAAAACTTTAGTGATATCCTTGACAATAATCTTTAAAACAACAAAATCCTAACATGAAACAGTTGATCTGGGTAGCAGGCTCACTTCCCCCTGTGCTGTGGTTTCGTTGGTGATACCTAGTAATAAACACCTTCACTTCTCTTCTCATGACCAGGACTTACATTTTGCATTAGTTTTCTCTGTTCCGAATTCTCTGCTTGTCTTTCAATTTTCGGAACAGAGCATACCTGGTCTTTCCTCAGGGCCTCTCTCCACGCCACTTCCTCACCACGAGCCCCTTTTCTGCCCCTCCGCCACTCTGTGGCCTAGCTGTTAAACCTATCTCTGCTAAAACTGTAATTCTTCAAGTGAGCCCTTACAAACATTGCTAAATGACCTAAATCCCTCTGTACTTTTTATGCATGGCATTTAACTAATTATAATTGTGTGATTATTCCTTTAACATCTTTTTATTCCGCTGAAGCATAAGTTTCTTGCTCACCACTCTACTTCTAGCACTTGGTACACAGGGACTCAACAAATTATTTGTTGGACGCACTTGAATAAAGTAGGACATGTTTAACTAATAAATGTGATGAAAATCTATTTTTACATTTTAGAAATAGTTATTTGTCCATGTAACAAATTCTCGATGGCAAAGAGTTATTCTTTTAGCAGTTAACTGTTTCTTACACCTTGCCTGTCCCTGGCCTTTCACACATGCTGTTGCTGAACAGCATTTCCATCAGAGGGCTGGCAGAGGAAGTGATACTCCTTTAAAAAACAGATTTCCCAATCTGTGAACTACAGAAATAACAATTTCTGCATTATTAACTTACATTGTTTGTGCTCAAAATTGTGGCCGATGCTATAGCTTGAGGTCTTGGGGTGATTTTTTGGCAATTTATTCTAAGGCCAATAGACAGAACTCTGGAATGCAGAGACCTGATTCTAGTTCAAGCTGTGCCACTGAGTCACAGTAACATCATAGCCAGGTTGTTTAACTGTGGCTCAGCTTCTCTTTTTAAACTTATGTATCACAGTTGTACATAATTAGGGGGGTACATGTGATATTTTGATACATGTATATAACATGGAATGATCAAATCAGGGTAACTGGAATGATACCCACCACCTTAAATATTTTTAGTTCTATTAGGACCATTACAATTCTTCTCTTCTGGTTATTTTGAAATATAGTACAATAAATTATTAATTATAATTTCTCTACTCTACTATGAAAACACTAGAATTTATTCCTTCTAACTGTATTTTTGTTAGTGTATTTTTGTACACATTAACCAACTCTCCTTCATCTCCTTTTCTGTCCCCAGCCCCTGGTTACCTCCTTCCACGCTACCTCCCTGAGATCCATTAATTTTACTCCCACGTATGAGTGAAAATGTGTGTTATTTGTCTTTCTCTGTCTGGCTTATTTCATTGAACATAATGACCTTCAGTTATGGCCATGTTGCTGTAAGCGTCAGTTCATTCTTTTTTATGGCTGAATAACAGCCATCGCCATGTGTATATACCACACTTTATCCATTTATCCGTAGGTGGATGCTTAGGTTGATTCCACTTCTTGACTACTGGGACTCATGCTGTGAGAAACATGGGCGCGCAGCTATCTCTTTGGCATAATGATTTCTCTAGGATACACACCTAACATTGGGACTGCTGGATCATATAGTAGTTCTATTTTTACTTTTCTGAGAAACCTCCATACTGTTTTTCATAGTGACTATACTACATTACATTCCCACCAAAGAGCATTCCAAAAGCATTCCCCTTTCTTTGCTTCCTTGCTAGCATTTGATAATTTTTGACTTTTTGATAATAGCTATTCTAACTGGGGTGAGATAGTATCTTACTGGGGTTTTGATTTGCATTTCCCTAATGATCAGAGACGTTGAAAACTTTTTCATATACTTGTTGGTCATTTGTAGGTCTTCTTTTGAGAAAAATTTATTCAGGTCTTCTGGCTATTTTTAAATCAGATTGTTTTTCTCGTTATTTCAGTCATTTAAAGTTCCTTACATGTTCTGCTTATTAATCTCTTGTCAGATTGACATTTTGTAAGTATTTTCTTCCATTCTATACATTGTCTCACTTTGTTTCCTTTTTTGTGCAGGTTTATAGCTTGAGATAATTCCATTTATCTATTTTTGCTCTGGCTGCCTATGCATGTGAGGTCTTACCCGAAAAATTTCTGCCAAGTACAATATCCTGGGGCATTTCCTTAATTTCTTCTTCTAATAATTTCATAGTTTAAGGTCTTACATTTAAGTCTTGAATCCATTTGAGTTGATTCTTTGCATCTGGTAAAAAGTGGGGATCTAGTTTTATTCTTCTGCACATGGATAACCAACTTTCCCAGCACCATTTATTACTGACTACCTTATCTCCGTTGTATATTCTTGGCATTTTTGTAGAAAATTAGTTGCCCATACTTGTGTAGAAAATTAGTTGCCTGTAAGTGTGTGTATAGACTTACTTCCAGGCTCTCTATTTTGTTCCATTAGTCGTATATCTGTTTTTATGCCAGTACCATCCTGTTCGGGTTACTACGGCTTTGTAGCATAGGTTAAAATCAGGCAGTGTGGTATCTCCAGCTTTATTCTTTTCTCTGAGGATTGTATAAGCTATTCAGGATCTTATGTAGCTCCCTACGAATTTTAGGGCAGTCTTTTCTATTTCTGTGAAGAGTATCACTGGTATTTTCATAGAATAGGCATTGAATCTGTACATCAATTTGGGTAGTATAGAAATTTTAACAGTATTAATTCTTATAATCCATGAGCATGTATTCCCATTTTTGTATGTGTGGGCTGTCTTCAATTTCTTTCATCAGTGTTTTAATAGTTTTCTAGTTTTCCTTGTGGAGATCTTGCACTTCTTTGGATAAATCTATTTATTTGTAGGTATTTTATTTGTTTTTGTGGCTACTATAAATGAGATTGCCATCTTGATTTCTTTTTAAGATTGATTACTAAATAGTATTCCATGGTATACAGATACAACAGCTTGTTAATCCATTCCTGGGTAGGTAGGCATTTAGGTTGTTGATTTTTTTTTTTTTTTTTTTTGAGACAGAGCCTCAAGCTGTCACCCTGGATAGAGCACAGTGGCATCACAGCTCACAGCAACCTCTCCTATTCCCGGGCTCAAGCTAGTCTCCTGCCTCCGCCTCCCAAGAAGCTGGGACCACAGGCACCTGCCACAATGCCCGGCCTTTTTATGGTTGCAGCTGTCATTTTTGTTTGGCGGGCCCGGGCTGGATTCGAACCCGCCAGCTCAGGTGTACATGGCTGGCGCCCCAGCCCGCTGAGCCACAGGCGCCGAGCCTGTATGTTGATTTTGTACCCTGCAACATTACTAAATTTACTAGCTCTAAGAATGTTTTTGTCAAGTCTTTAGGTTTTTGTAAATAAAAGATCATGTCATCTGCAAAGGACAATTTGACTGCTTCCTTTCCAATCTGAATGTCTTTCATTCCTTTCTCTTGCATAATTACCCTGTAGAATTTATAGTATTATGTTAAATGAAAGTGGTAAAAGTGGGCATCCTTGTCTTGTTCCCAATCTTAGTGGAGAGGCTTTCCATTTTCCCCCCTTCAGTAAGATATCAGCTGTGGTCTTGTCATATATAGCCTTTATCATGTTGAGGTATGTTCCTTTTATATCCAATTTGTCATGAAGCAATGTTGAATTTCATCAAATGCTTTTTCAACATCTATGGAAATGGTTATTTGTTTTTGTCATTGATTCTTTTGATTTGGTATATTGCATTGATTAATTTACGTATTTTAATTTAATTAGTTTAATTTATGCACACAAAATAATAAAATTGAGTTAGGTCATCTTGAAAATACATTTAAATTCTGTTTCTATGTGTCCATTATAATAAAGAATAGTTGTTTTAAAACACTGCTTATGAAAGTGTTAGACTAGAACAATAGATTGTAGAATACTAAGAGGGAAAAGGGACTTCAAGAACTTTCAGAATAGCCATAAAAACTGCTAACATTTATTAAGTGTTTATTAAATATGAGGAGATTTGCAAATGTTATTTCAAACAACCCTTTGAAATAGGTACTTTTATCATCACATTGAACCTAAAAGTTTATGAAGATGAAGTCTTTATTAGGTATCAACAGATTAGTAAATGGTCAAACCGAGGTTTGGGACCAAGCCTGTTTCCAGGGCATCAACCCCTATGTGGTGACACTGCCTCTTTCAGACTAGGCACCACAAGCAGGAAGAGTATAGCCCAGTCATCCTACAGCCAAATTTGCCGCTTTCTGAATATACCACATTCCCTCATGCCTCGTGCCATCCTTCAGTGAAGGATGGCTTTCCTTTTTTCCTTCTTTGCCAGGCTTGCTCTTCCACAGCTTTTCTAACTCAGATAAGAAACTCCTTCCTCAATGACATTTTCCCTCGTCACCATTTCCAGATTACAGCTGCTCTCCTTGGTGCTCCCCAATAACCTGCACATACATTTCCCCCAGGACTGATCACACACTACTGTGTAACTGCACATGCCCACCTTGCCCTCTAGAGAGCAGGAACTTGCTCTTTTACCTAAGTGATTATTAACACAAAATGTCCCACTCCTTTGGGCCTAACGGCCCTAACATGTTATTATACTGTCACGCACATTCGCAGTTGAGTCCCCATCTCCACTTTTGACAGATATCTGTTATCTCTACATTCCCAAAGACCCTGGCTAAGGGAGACCATGTGATCACACAAGCTCACACATGTCTAGAAACTAAGAGAGCAGGAATTTGGAAGTTTAAAACTTGAAATGCATTTCTCTACAAAACAAACTTTCCAGACATAGAGTATTAATAGCGGTACAAAAGTTAAACATTACATATGAGCAATCTGCCACACACAATTGCATTAATGGACTCAAGATTCTCCTGGAGACATCAACTACACATTGATGGCGCTATGTGAGTTCTTCCTCATCGAGGGGGGTCCTGCAACTTCGGAGAGGGGCTCTGACAGCCTGAAAGGCAAGATTTCAAAGAGCCATAGATTCAGAACTGGAGCCCAGCTCCAGAGCAAAGGGAATGGTGAGGGACAGACAAGAGGGACAGTATGGTATGTGGAACCAAAACTTTAGGAGACAAGGAGTGGGAATGTAGAATGGTTGTGGCAGGGGACACATATTTGTGGATTTTTACAGGAACAGAGGCAAGATGAGGCTTCCTACTTTTGATTATTTCCCACCCCAACTTCTTGCTGCTATCAACAGCGTGCTTTCTACAACAGGAAATGAATGATTCTGAACCCAAACAAGTTCCCTCTCCCCTGCCTACTTGCTGCTCTCAGTCCCACTACCATGTAACTATTTTGGACCAGCAATTGAAAAAGATGAAAACTACCTAAGGAAAGAAAGCGTTGAGACAGTAGTGGGGTCCTAGTAATGAAGAGACACGAAGGGCTAGAAATAGCCATCATCAGATAAGTAAACTGGCTTCCCAGGGCCACCCAGATAAAGTAGTCCTTTCAAAAAGACACATGAAGTCACGCACAGGTCCATTCTCAGGCTGTACAACTAGGTTACAAGTAGATGAAATACTTTTACTGACTGTGATCTTTCCCTTCCTGAACTTCTATGTCCACTGAAGGGCACATCATGTAATCTGTCTTACTTTGTAACTATTTGGTTACATCTTATGTTGCTACTACATTGTTAGCTTCCGTAGGACAAGGACTATTGAGAAACTTTCCGTTTAAATAGCTGGATGTAACTGGCTTTTTTCTTCCTCAAATAAAAAAAGAATTTGTTTTATTTTGCTTTTATCTCCTGCTATCCCACAGCTACTTGAAAAACAGACAATGCTGTTTTCATGATATCTCATTTCAAAGCAGTATTGGAGACTTATTGGCTCCAGAACAAGATAAAAGACATCTATCTGTAACACATTGGAGGTACCAATTTAGAACTTTGTGGTTTACAGTAGTACAGAGAAGAGGATCTGCAAGCCCTACCTTAAGCAAATCTGCTAGAAAGAAATCATTATAAAAGATAAACTTTAGGGCGGGACCTGTGGCTCAAAGGAGTAGGGCGCCGGCCCCATATGCCAGAGGTGGTGTGTTCAAACCCAACCCTGGCCAAAAACAATGAAAAAAAAAAAAAGATACAACTTTAGAAAAGTAAAATATATGTATTTACTTGTTCATCTATAAAAGGCAACCTTACAAAACCACTGTAACCACTTAGCCATATACTTGTGTTAACTTACAGACCTAAAAACACAAAACAGCTTAGAAAAGTACTAACATACAAATTTTCACCTCTTATATTCAAAATAAGTACATGGCTATCCTAAAAAATCTTCAAAGCTGATCTCTGTTTTTTTGTTGTTGTTGTTTTTATTTTTATTTTTTTGAGACAGAGCCTCAAGCTGTCGCCCTGGATAGAGTGCCATGGCATCACAGCTCACGGCAACCTCCAAACTCCTGAGCTTAAGCGATTCTCTTGCCTCAGCCTCCCAAGAAGCTGGGACTACAGGCAACCACCACAATGCCGGCTATTTTTTGGTCGTAGTTGTCATTGTTGTTTGGCAGGCCCTGGCTGGATTCAAACTCGCCAGCTCTGGTATATGTGGCTGGTGCCTTAGCCGCTTGAGCTATAGGCGCCAAGCTTTCAAAGCTGATTTGTGAAATCACCTAAATATTACGGGTAATAATTGATTTCTAATTATAAAGTGCTCTGCGCATCTGTAGATAGATGTTAATTAAAAAAAACAGCTAATATTTTGTGTCCATTTGTCAACTGCCAATAGCCATACTAAATGCTTTATATAATTATTTCATGAAATTCTCTCAACAACCCTGTGCAATAGGTGTCAGAAGAAATATTATAATCATTGGTGTACAGATGAGGAAGCTGAAGCTCCAAGAGATTAAGTAACTTGCCCAAATTCACACACCCAGTAGGTAGTAGAAACAGAATTCTGCCTCTTTGCGGATCCAAAGCCCCAGCTCTTCACTACCATGCTCCTTCTCTTCCCCTCCTGCACTGTGAGAAGACCTTAATTCATCTCCCCTCCTGCACTGTGAGAAGACCTTAATTCACCATCAACCAGGACAGATTTTTGGATGTAACAGACATATACACAACATTCATTTTGCTTCTCATTTCTTAATAACTCTCCTGATCCTTTTTAAAAATGCTATATTCTAAATTTATGATTTAAAAAATATTTGATGTCTCTTGATACTAGAAAGCAACTAGTATAACACTTTCTTTTGGCGAACTGAAGTATTTTAGAGAAATCAACTTCTGATATCCTGAAGTAAAACAGTAGAGTTAAATACAGTGCAATTTTTAAATACATATTCACTGCTTTTTATTAAAGCAGAAAAATATCTTTGTAAGTATCAAAAGGTTTGGTAAGAGAGTCAGAGAAAAGAAAAAAAAGAATAAACATTACTAATAAAAATAACTATATTTAAAGTTGGCCATGTGAAATGTTTATAGAAAGAAGTTACATATTTTAAAGCACCATGTACCACCAGCTAAAAACTCACTAGCAGTTTGAAAATGCTTACCTTATTGACACATTATATAAAATACTGTATTCTAAAGTAAATGAAGTATATACTACAATTATCATTTTTAAATTCAATTTTAAGTTTAAAGGCCTCAGAAGTTTTTACAATGACAGACATAACCTAACACTGGAAAATCCAATTAACCAAAGGTTCAAAATACACTAGTGGAACTTTGAGGATGGAAAGAAATTTTAACTAATATATTTGTTTTGTTAAATCTAAAAGCTGAAGAAGTTTAAGGCGTTCCACGTTTCATCTTAACTCAAGTCGGTTTTATGGACTTTCTGGTGACACTTTTGAGTGAAAGTTTAGATGCTCAGCTGCTCAGCACAGTCCAGACCACTTATCTTTAGAACAGTGCAAGGACTATGAGCGCCTCACATGCCGGTGGTCAGCGGCGCACGTCTTTGTAACATGGACTGAATTCCTGCAACACGCTATATTTGGATGCCTGATGCCACACCCTGAACTGGGGGAGTTCAGACTTTAGGAGCCATGCCAAAGAGAAATATATACTTTCACTCATGAGCACCTTACCTTTTATCATGCGTGTGTTTAGTAACTTTTAGAAGTACTAGGTAAATGCTGGTAAAGGTCAGATCATTCAAAATTTAAAGATTACAACTGTGATACAGGGGATACTAAAGGAAGGCTTTATTACCTTTTCATTATGAACTCCAATCTCCTTATCAAAGAGACTGAAGTGTATTAGCAACACAGCTCCCCATGAAGATGGTGAGAGATAACAAAGATATATCTAAATAGGAATTGGAGAAACAATGAGTCCAGACTGTTCTGATTATATAACTGGCAAAAGGACAAAATTTATATAGAAATGACTTTTATGAATGTGGCTACAAATGTGAATTATCATAAATAACAAGTACAGAATCAGAAATGCTGTATAATTAAGGAAATTCAAGCAATGTGCTTTCTTTATGAAAGATTCAACAAAACTAGTGGACTCAATGGCCATGCTAACTAAATGTTTAATCAAGTTTTTCTAAACATCTCATTATGGTGTCATCTTCAATGAGAGACTGAGTGGCTAAATGTCTGGTAATTCTTTCTTCCATTTTATACTCATCAATCCTCTTTTTTTTTTAAACAATGATCTGAAAATAAGAGTATTTTGCATCAAATGAAGTTAAGTTCTTTAAGAGCAGACAGTATTTCTTATTCATTTCTATACTTCCAACATGTTATACAATGCCAAAAATATAGCAGGCACTAAACAAATGTGGGATGGTGGTTACATAGTGGGAACTCAACATTCACTGGATAAGTGAAAGGATGAAAAACTTACATTCTTTTAACCAGGCTATCAGGAAAACATCACCTTCACTGACTCCTTTTAGTGGCATTTCTAGATAAAGCAACAAACTTTTCAAAAGTGTGACTAAGATTCATAAAATGAAGAGGAACATATTTGCCAAAGAATAAGTTTAATGGAAAAGAAATACTACTTCTGAATTGTACTTTTACAAATGCTTGCTTTAATTTTCTAGTATTATTTTTTATTTCTCCTAGAATTTGAAAGTTTCTTCAAAAGATTTTCTATATAGGCAACTTGGAATTCCTTCAATCAGAAAATACTTACTAAGTGCACAGTAATTAATGATGGGCAATGGATAAATTGAGTAAAACATCAGAGTCAAGGAACTATTAATTGCCAAACCTAGCAGAAAGCATTATGAAAAGGCATTAACTTTTAGAGTAAGTTCAACAAAAATGAAAACAGAAGCCCAGTTAATAAATGCTTTCTTTGTAAAGGGTATTAAATTAAAAGCCAAATAAAAATTGAGCTTTTCGTGCTAGCTGTCACACCATGTCCATGTAAGAAGAGACATTACATTTAACACACATAAATGCCAGTTTCTTGAAGAATAGAAAAATTCACCAATTCCAATGGCAGAAATATTTTCAAGGCAATTTTACTCAGAAAATTTATGTGTAATCTCCAATTACACACTTAGCATTTAGTGCACTTAGCATTTAAAAATCTAACAATTTAGTTGTGTGCAGTGGCACATGCCTATAGGTCCAGCTACTAGCAAGGCTGAGGCAGATGGATCACTTCAGCCCAGAAGTCAAGACCAGCCTGGATGGTACCTAGTCTTCCCAAAAAAAACACTAGTAATTCACAAACACTATTACCTACATTTACTGGTATATAACATTTTCCAACTTAGATTTATTTCAGTATATGCAGCAGTGATTTAACCAGCATTGTTAAGGGCAAAACAACTTTTAGGAAAAGTTCACTTAATTGTGACAATGGTGAAAGCATTAATAATAGGCTTCCCATTCACAGGGACCTTTGTCAATGGCTACAGAGTTAACATGAGGAGGGCAAAAAGTGAATGAGTAATTCAGTGATAAATATGAATTCACAAACATTGACTCTGTTGCACAAAGTCACTGGTTAGTATTCACTTAGATTTCTATCCATAGTCTTTTCCAACTCTCAAATTCATTTCGAAATCTCTCAACTGCCTAGAAGTAGCCAGATACCGTATGACGCTGAGAAGACAGGCTAAATGGTAGCCAGTGTTTACATAATGTGGACCCCAAGACGGCAGCCTTGCGAAGGCAGAGTCCACATTAGGTTCCTGAAGGAGACAGGAGGCAGATGCAGTCAGGAAGTGGCTATGAACAGGGGTTTCAGCAAATCATAGATTAAAAGCAAGAGAACCAGGTTTTTCCCTATTGGTACAGACAGGGAAAGAGGTTAAGCTAGAATTAACTCAGTAGTGTTGGATTCAAACTAGAAGTATCAGATAACAGTGTGAATTCACGACTTTCAACAGAATGAGAAATAAATATAAGAGAT
This sequence comes from Perodicticus potto, assembly GCA_963574655.1. Classification (NCBI taxonomy): domain Eukaryota; kingdom Metazoa; phylum Chordata; class Mammalia; order Primates; family Lorisidae; genus Perodicticus; species Perodicticus potto. The sequence goes on along the minus strand of CAUYRH010148717.1, from coordinate 32,575 downwards.
GTATGTGCTTCTTAATTCTAACTGAGAAGATCTGAGAACATTATCTCAGTAGCAATGAACACACCCAGTGCAGAAATCTTGGTTTCTAAACTGCATTTCAACTAAAAGTAACCATGGTTGTTTCTGGGTCTGGGGCTGAGAAATAATTCAATGAGCCCAGAACATCTTTTTGTGTCACAAAGTAAAGAAGGGTCAAAAAACAATGGAGATGTACGGAAGGATATAGAAACCAGTGTGAAACACCTTCTGCTCTCCAAATTCGGGACAATTTGAGCATCATAACGATGACAGTAACAAATTAAAACACTCTGAATAAAATAGAAATTCAGGAATCCACACTGACACTGATATAAACAGACAAATGCAGAGATCAATCTTCAGAACAGTTGTAAGATTTTGAAACTCAGTACTTCCCCGATTTTCAGTTTCAAAATATGTCTTTATTATCTCCCATATTTTTCATGAGACAAGGTATTAATAATATACTCTGTTTAAATCTATTCCTTATAGTGGAATGTCAACTGATAAGTCTAAAGAATGATGGAACTGGAAAAGTTGCCAGTTGGCAGCCATGATAGTACACGCAACAATTAATTCTGATAAGAAACATTCATAGATGCTAAATCTAGTGGGTAAAAGTGAATGAAAATGTAATTTTACATACATAGTAGTATTCAAGTATCTCCCCACAAAAACTATTTATTAATCACAGAGAGGGGGAAATTATACAGTTAAAGAAATATAGTAAGCATTACTTGTTTTTTTTCTTATTAAATCATAGCTGTGTACACTAATGCAATCATGAGGTACAGTCTGCTGGTTTCATACACAATCTGAAATATTTTCATCAAACTGCTTAACACAGCCTTCGTGGCACTTTCTTAGTTATTATAAGCATTACTTCTACCAAGTGTCCAAAGTAACACAACTGGTAATAGGATAAGTCAACATAAGATGCCACCAAAAAGGCTACAATGAAAGGAATCATTTCTGTGACACGCTAGTCCAAAAAATAACTTGGTTCTAATGTAAAATTATCAAACAAACTTTAATTTAGATATATTCTACAAAATGACATTTTTGAAGATTATTGGCCAAAGTCAGGAAAGTCCAAGAAATAGTAAGAAATTATTCCAGATTAAAGAAGTCTACAGAGATGACTTCACATAATCCTATAAGATTTGGACATATAAAGCTATTACTAAGACAAACAGCAAAACCGGAACGGGCCTCTGCACAAAGCATCGATGGGAGTTCTTTGTTTTAGTCCTGTGACTCTTCTCTAAATATGAAATCACTTTCAATTTAAGAAATCAAAATTTAAAAAAGAAATTTTTTCAATTCTTCTTTAATATAGGTAGAGAATTCTATTATTAATTGCTAAATTCTCTATTACTTTGTAGCTTGAAATTTTATTTAAGAAATCATTTAATCTTTTAATAATACTGATACCAATAAGAGCAAACACTAGGCCCTTATTACTTCAAGTGTTGTTCTACCTCACTATACTCATTAACTCATTTAATCCTTAACATAGCCCTCTAAAGGGGGTACTATTACTGACTGTATTTTACAAATGGGGAAAGTTAGGGACTGAGAAATTAAGTTGTTTGCCCACGGTCACAATCTAATGTTATATAGAGAGTTGAATATAGGCAGTTAAAAACCAGCTCTTACTCACTTTGGGATATTGTCTATCTGGAAAAGGACAGCTATACAATAGACTTTCTCAAGAGGCCTCTAACCCCACAGTAAGTTCATTTGGTGCTCAGAACTCATAATAAGTTTAATTTAGAAAAAAGTTGAAAAGACTTAAGATCCTAAAACCATAATATTAAAAAGCTTCCAATGTGGATTTAAGATGTTGATCTACCAAAAAAATTAATAAACCACTATAAAAATGTTTATGATACCTTCTAAAAACTAGACTTTGAAAGAACATTTTTTCCTGACTTTGTATTTGGGAATAATCTGAAATTTTAGTAGTCTTTTTAGAAATATGGTGATTACATTAGTTTAAATTACTAAAGCACTTTATTTTGTTTTCAACTTTTATGGGCTGGAGTTGAAAACAATCTCCTCTCTACCTGTTTCAGATTATTTCGCTTTTTCTAATTGTCTATTCAAAAATTCCCAGTTCTATTCATTTGTATTTCTTTGTTCTCTTTGTTCTCTTAAAAAAAGAGATTTATTTCCCAGATCCTGACGTACTCTCTTATTTTAACTTTTCAGGACCCCACCTCCCTACCCCCCTAGAACTCTTGCTATGCCAATGAAAGGGAAAGTAATTCTGCTTAGTCTGGTGAAGTAGTGTTGGAGATAAACCAAAAAGTTATTATCAAATAACTAAATTTAAACTACAAATTGCCCTTTCTTAATATTGGATATTCCATACAAACAAAATACTTTATTTATCTAGGAAGTAATGAATATTTATTTTAATAGAAACAAAGAGGCCAATGAAAAATAATAAAAATGATTTCTAAATCCTGCCTAATCAACTTCCTTGAAAATAAACAAATTCCTATGTTCTAGAAAACCAATACAAATCCAATTTGCAGTTTACACATGCCTTTATTCAACATAACACAAATGCTACTAATATAAATATTGTACCAATTTGGTATTTTAGAGAATTCTGATCCTTGCTTCCTGTTAATATAAAGAAAAACGGAAAATGTTCACAATAAATCAAATTAACTTTTTAAAAAATACTATCTCAATATTTCGTTAATATAGAAAATGAAGACAGCCCTGTAAGCTATACAACTTCCGTTTCTTACAGGAGCTGAAGTCAAATTAAAGCATTGCTTTTCCTAGATTTGCTAACAGCAAGATATTACCTATAACTACTTAATCTTTGTCATTCCACAAAGACATACCCTCCTAGACAATTCTCTGAATGCCTTTAAAAGCTTAAATTATACTCAGTAGCTAATTTTGTAGTTGCTCCGTTTCCTTCTTGAGAAGACCTCAACTGGCAAAAATTCACCAGTAACCTGAACAACAAGAACTCCAGAAGAGAATGAAGACAGAGCACTGCGAAATCCGCCCTACTCTTCAGACTGGGCATTTTTGGATACTACTGAAGCGTTGGACGACGGACACATTTACGGCTGTGAACCATGTAACAAAAACGTGTTTAGGTTATCTGTCAAGAACCATTCATTCCCTGAATGTACAGGTATTGACAAGGCATCTGTTTCTCAAGATTTCCAAATTCAGTGTGGATAAGGTCCAGTTGTCGCCACCTCAGATTCACGTTAATCCTCTCTGATGACGACTTAAAATACAAACTTATGTTTCATCTCTGATCACATGTTTGGTGAGCCTTACTCAGCCAAGATTTCAGTTTGCCAAAACAAATATTATCAGGCTACTGTGAAAATCTGTAACAGCCAGGAAGACATCGGAAGTCTCCTGTAGTGAGAAGGGTATTAGCTCATTTCACTAAAATAACCAAAATGGGATTTACTAAAATGTCTCGATTTGGGCAATGATACACTCAATTGTCCTAAAATTCAGAGTGGGACCTAAATAGAACCTTGAAAAAAATCTATTTACAGTCCAAAAGTTTTGATCCACAAGTGTTAGGAACTTATAAGATTGTTCTGAAAGAGGAGCTATATATTATACCACATGCTGCCAGACCCCACCTGCCCATCATCCCTGAATCCACCAAAACCTTCTTAAGGTCTTCTTTTACCTACTTTACCCAAAGTTTAGCTATTCTTGCACATCAATCATAATGGCTACGTACTTCTCTCTGCCTTCTTCTGAGAGAAGTCTTGTGGTCACTGGGGGAGGTGGATGGGGGAAGAAATAATCATAGGCTTCCACCCTGGAGATGAACACAGTGATAGGTCTAGAATGGGCCACATGCCCTAAGCCAGTTATTTCCCGGCATTTTTCTAACTAGAACAGGCAGGGAAGTCTCCTGTTTCTCTTTGGTCATGATACTGAGAAAATGAAAGCCTACAACACCCACAGAGCCTCTAGCAAACACAGTGGGAGAAAATAAAATCAAAATCCAAAAGGCAAGAGACAAAAGACAGGACCAGGGTGGATTAAGCCTCTGACTATGCACCAATATCTTCCTATTAAATACAGTTTTAAATTAAGATGGAAGTTGGACTTCTGTAGCAATTATTTAAGTGGGTCATTCTATTAATACATAAACACATTGTAAAATCTCCCATCTTTTAAAAAATAAAAAATACTTCTTTCACATCATATCTTCCTTCAGGTTTCTGAGTCCTATTTCTCTCAAAGTCAACAATATTTACTGTCCTCACTTCCTATATAATCCACCCCAATTAGACTTTCACTTCCACCCCTATAGTGAAACTGCTTCTGTCAAGATCAACAACTTTAACCTCTACCTGCCGATCCAATGGCAAAGTCTCTGTCATCTTCTTATTCCAACTTCCAGAGCAACTGACACTTCTGTTCCCTTTTTCTCTTTCTTTCTATTCTTTAAGAGATGGGAGTCTTGCTATCTTGTCCTGGCTGCTCTTGAACTCCTGAGCTCAAGTGATCTTCCTGCCTCCACCTCTAAAGGTGCTGAATTACAGGTGTGAGTCAACGCAGTTGGCTGCTGTTACCACATTCTTAACACATTTTCTTCACTAGGTTTCTAGCCCCCCATTCTCCTGGTTCATCTGGTATCTCACTGGCCTTTTCTCTTTAGCCTTCTCTCCTGGACCCTGCTCTGCTTCTTGATCTCATAGCCCTCAGCCCTCCACCTCTTTGCATCATGATTTCAACTAGGATTTTTCAACCTTTTCCCCCCTCATAATTGCCTCCCCCCCACCCATCAGCCTGTTAGACTTTTCCCTCTAATTACACCCATCCAAAAAAAAATTGAATAGAAACAGGTCCACAAACCTAAGTGTCATCCTCGATTACAGTCCCTGCCCCCCACTGGTATCATGAACTCAATCCCATAGCAAATCCTGCCAGCCAAACTACATCATGCGTCCTCCCTCTCACCAGGTCACTGCCAGAGAGCCTCAACAGGTCTCCCACTTCTACTTCTGATCCCTTCCCCAGTCGTCTAATATCCACATGGTAATTAAAATCATCTTTTTTGAAAGATCGATCACATCACTACTTTGCTTAACACTCCTCAATGGAGTTACACTTGCAATCTATTTACAGTCTATTGACAGTAAGTCCCATACTCCTTATTGAGCCCTACAAGGTCCTGTGAAATCTGGTCCTATCTCCCAATCTTATTTGTCTCCACCACTCTCCCAACCCCTCGCTTTTCTGACTATACTAGCCTTTTTCTAGTCCCCTAAACACGTCAAGTCATACTAGCCTTGTAGCTTTAGCCTGGCTGGTCCCTGAACTTGGAATGTGCTTCAACCAGATCTTCCCCTGGCTCACTCTCTATCATCACTCAGGTCTATAACCACATGTCATTTCTTTGCAGAGTTCCCCTTTGACCATATTATTTAAATAGCCTTTGTTCTGTGACTGACTACACTGTTATCCTCATTGAATTTTTATCACACAACTCATCTGTACCAGCACTTGTGTGGATGTGTATGTACCTACACATATTCACAAGCAAATCTGTTCACAGTCTCCCTTACAGAGTGGCAATTCCAAGAAGGCAGGATATCTATTTTGTTCCCTAAAGCCTAGAACAATGCCTGTCTCACAGAAAGAACTTAATAAATATTTGATAATTGAATGGATAAATGAAGCAACTGAGTATGATTTTTGTCACATCAAACGTCTCATTACTTAAACTAATTTGAGTTTCTATCTCTTGTCATTAAAAATATTTACTAAAACAGACAAACTGATCAAATTTTAAAATAAAGATTTATATTAAAAAAGAAGATATTCTCATTTCAAGCTAGGCAACAAAGCATATTGAAGAATCAGTTACACACAGGAATTTATTTAGTTGTGATAAATTTAGCCTCTCATGTTTAAAAGAGTCCAAGTTTCATTAGAAACTAGAGTAGTTACTCTTCTAGGCATTCCTAGTGGTTTTTGAAAACTACTCAAAAAATCTAGACACAGTTCTAAAACATTTTAACACATTCACTAACTTAAAACTTAACCTCCCCTCTTTTGAAAGCTTCTAAGAGAATGCAGTCTAATGCCATGGTCAGATTCATGCAATTGAGCATGCTTTTTAAAAACAGAGGAGCAAAATTTAAACACCTACCACAGCATTTCAATCTACAACTATCTCACACTGCAATCTGGCTTATGCTTGCTTACCTTTGCTAAGATCACAAGCTCTGAATCAGTATGCAGCTAGTACACAGAAACCTATTCTTATTCATTGCAGTAGAAGTGTGGCACTATCATTAAAATTCTCCCATAAAATAAGTGGTACTGCTCAAAACATGGAAAATAATGTTAGAATTCTATATGTTTATAATATATAATTCAGAAACTAAACAAATGCTTGAGCCAAGTTAAAAAGTAAGGAATTTCCTGGGCTTCCCAATTACTTGGGAAGTAATTACTTGCCCCTTCATTCTCCTTTTCCCATCCTACCTCCATCCCCCTCCAAAAGTTTAAGACATTGTTTAACAAGAATCGTCTGTCAAATTCTTCATAGGAAATGAATTCTAAGAAGAATTTGAAATGGTGACATGTATGTGAATTATTGCCATCGAGTTTCTCTTGCTTGTCTAAGCTTAAATTTACTTTCATTAGCCTAACAAAAGCCTTCAATCCATAAACCAACACAACTGTCCAAGAAGAAAACAGACACTGACACCAAATGAAAATATGTAATAAGACTACCTCTTATACACAGTAGGTATTCAAAAAGTACTTGAATTATATTTCTTTTGAATGTTCAACTTTTAAAATATGAGTCAAGTGTTTCCCTTTCTCCTATAAGCACAGTCAGATCTACCAGTTCTTAAGAAAAACCTTTAATTTATCACACTATTTATATATAACAACCGTTCAATTTACCTCCATTTTCTTAACTATCACTTAAATAGGGGGTTACCCACTGTTTCTACTTCATGTCTTAATTTTTTTCAATCTTGAACAATAACTTACACCTTAAAAGAGTGGTAGATTTTATCAAAAATTTAAAAGTCCACTTATATTTTCATACTCGGAAGAAAAATCTTATGGATATTAAGGATCTATATACAGGGAGAACATAAAGTTCATGGGCAATTTAAAATAGTTAAACATTGTAAATTACACACAAACTTTATGGACACCCTGTATAAAAAGGAAATATTTATAATACTCTTACTTTCAGGTGACATGGTCATGAATTTTTTTCCTTATATTTCCTTTTATATAATATTTATATTTTTGTTGTCCTAAACAGAAAGGAAATATTCTTGTCATTTTTGTCTCTGGTGAGGCTTTAGGTACACTTGAAAATAACCATTATTATGTGTCTACACTACTCTTCCCTCAGACAACTTCAGTTGCTTTTAAATTTTAATCCTTAAAAAAAAAATTCTCCTAAATTTCCAAATATATATTCAATTTATAAAGCCCAAAATTGGACAGTGAATTTAGGTAAAATAAGATCCATGCTGGCCAAGTGCGGTGGCTCATACCTGCAATCCTAGCACTCTGTGAGTCCGAGGCAGCCAGATTGCTTGTGCTCACAAGTTTGAGACCAATCTGAGAGCAAGAGCAAGAACCATCTCTACTAAAAATAGAAAAACTAGTCAGGTGTCATGGCAAGTGCCTGTAGGCCTAGCTAATCAGGAGGCTGAGGCAAGAGGATTGCTCAAGCCCAAGAGTTTGAAGTTGCTGTGAGCTATGACTCTAGGGCACTAAATCCAGGGCGACAGAGTAAAACTGACTCCCCCCACCCCAAAAAAAGGACCATTCTGAGTAGGATAGAAAGATTACTTCCTGTTTGTCAACCCAGTCAATTTTCAATTTAAAAATAGTATATTATTTAATGAATTACTATTGTTTATTATAGCCACTAAATCTTGTACATAACCAATAGTTTTCTATCTACATTCTTCTTCACTGGGTATCTGGCTACTACTTAAGTACATTTAGTAATTCTCACACCTCATCCAGGTATCTGAAATATAACACTAGTTTTTAAAATGGCCTTCATATACATTGGATTATTGCCATATGCAACTTGACCAAATATTCTCTACATACACAAAGTAAGTTGCATTCCAATCATTGTTAAAATTTTTCTACTTGAGGTCAGGATCAGTTTCTACGTAACAATTTCACTTTTCCCCAGCTGACAACACTGTCCATAGATTTGTATCCTATGATAGTTTAAGTATACAGCCTTATCTATTCATTTTATTAATGAATATTGAGACAATCAAAAATACTGCAAACCCTTAAATATTCCTAAACATCTAGTTTATTCAGTATTATTACTGAATGAGAAAAAAAATCAACATTTAATAAACGCCTACTGGTTTTGCCAGAAATTATTCTAGGCACTTTTATTACATTAGTCATTTATATTATTCACACAAGAATAGCATTTTAGAAGTGAATTTTAAAACATGCCTAATCTCTCAATGTTCATAAAAAGAAGAGCCAGGATTTAAAATTGGATAGTTTGAAAGCCTATGTACTTCTTACACCACCTCCACTTCCACCCCCAGCAAATTTTCGGTTAACTAAAGAGGAATGATTTTTATATTGACATGGTTCCTAATTACCAGGTGGCTCCTGGCTCCCTCTACCATCTATGTTCTACTTCCTTCCCTCCTTCTAGAACTGCTGGTCAGCCTTCACAGCCTACCCCAAACACCGCCTTCTCTGTATAACACTGCCAGAGAGTCACTTACTCCCGCTAGTGAGCTGACTCCCCGACGTAAACTTGCATTATTGTACATATCACTTGATGTTGTAATTAACTGTCTATTTTGTGTACTCTCATCTTCCCTACAATTTCCTCTGTATAGTCCAGACCTATGTTTAAATCATTTTTAATACTCAGGATCCGGAACAATGCCTGCTCAGCACAAAATAGATACAATCTATTCTGCTACAGGTGCTTCAATAACACGAATCAGCTTATGTGCATCTGGTAATTAAGTATCATGTTGATAAAAAAAATCACATAATTTCACCTGTGACTTTTCCATACCTGTTATGCTTTCACATGGCTGAGCACAGCAAATGGACACCAAGTATACTAACCACCAACGCACCAAGCTATGAGCAGGATGTCCACACACCCTCCTCCACCACTTAGCTCACTTTGGCCTGAGCCTTTCTCTTCAGAAATGCTTTTTGGTCAATTCTCATCCTCATGAAATTTGTCCTCCATTTTTTAGCCTCAATCCTACTTAATACCCCCTTACAGTAAGTTATCTTCAGTTATGTTTAATGTAAATTCCTGTACTTACTATAACACCTATTGACTAGGATTTAAAACTCTCTTTGCCTGGGATGGGTGGAGGGAGAGTAATTGGTGGGACCACACCTACGGTGCATCTCACAAGGGTACATGTGAATTTACTAGGTGTAGAATATAAATGTCTTAACACAGTAACTAAGAAAATGCCGTGAAGGCTATGTTAACCAGTTTGATGAAAAACATTTCAAATTGTATATAAAACCAGCATATCTTACCCCATGATTGCATTAATGTACACAGCTACAATTTAATTTAAAAAATAAAAATAAAAATAACTCTCTTTGCCTGTATTAGTGTTTTCATTAACACAGTTAATGCTGTTGTTACAAAGCTCTATAGGTTTTAAATAGTCTGCTTCAACTCCATTTTCCCCATAAATGCTATCATTTTTAAGTTCATAATTTAACAAAACATAATTTTCAGGAATACATGTATCTCATTGTAACAGAAATACCTGTTCTGAAAATATTTGATAAAATGAATTACTGAGCATCCAATGCTCATCAGGCATTATATCTTTCATTCATTCAACAAATATTTATTTAACAGCCAAATAAATATTCACTGCAGAATGCAAAGTTTACACACTGCACTCTGGAGACAAAACATTGATGGGCAAAGAACAAGCGTGTATGTCTGCATATGTGCGCATGTTTGTACCTATACGTATTACACATACTCGCATTCTGGTATGCACCAACTACACAACAATGAATTATATATTACTATTAGAGGTACATTCTAATCTCTACTTCAGCAATTTTCAAACCCTTTCACAACAACCACTTTTTGTTTCCCCAGAGAAATCTGAAATAGAAACAAAATATACAGATAAAATCAACACCCTCACATTCAACAGGCCTGTCCCTGGGGCTTAATAAACTACGATTTAAAAACCAGTGCTCTAACAGTAATGCCGTACCCCTACATGACCCCTTTAATAAATAAGAAGAGTCTGGGCTGAGAAAATCAATGAAGTCTCTCTTCCAATGGAGGAGTGTATCACTGACTCCTCTCCCCTCCCACAGAGCTATCTTAGTAGGAGCCTTGACACTACTCCTCTTAAGTTCTTAGAGGGTGAAGATTAAAGTAAAGAGCCTACGGAAAAGAGATTTAAGAGGCTATTGAACTTCAAAAGACCTTAAGCTAAAAACACAGACAAGCAAACAAACATTTTGGTGATCGCAAAAGATCTCACCAAAGTGACTAATGTGGGAAACCAAAAAGGAATTTGAGGATAGAATCCCCTCACTATGAGATACATTAATAAACAAAATAGACAAACACCCTCCTCTATTAAGACTTTCATTTTTGAAAGGGGAACATGTGGGAGAGATGGATAAGGGAAGCAAATAGAATAAGTCAATTATATAATATCTTAGGTGGTGGTGAATGTCATGGTAAAAAGAAAGCATGAAACTGAGTAAGAGGGATCAAGAGTGCCAGAAAAAAATGTAAAATAGGGTAGCTGGAGTTGGCCTTACTGAGAGAATAACCCTTGATAAAAACTTTAACAAAGGAGGTGAGAGAGAGTTGGCCATAAGGACATCTGCATTCTTGAATTTGTGAGACTGCAAAGGGTCCTACAAGGAGCAGAGTGAGGGAGGTAGATGGATGAAACAGAGGAGGAGAGAGATCACAGAGGAAGGTGGAGGAGAAGGCAGACAGTGTGCAGGCTTACGGGTCTTTGTAAAAATTTTGGCTTTTATTCTAAGGTCTACTACAAAGTATAGCCGATCTCACTGTGGCTCAGTGAGAGGAGCACTGGCCCCAAATACCAAGGGTGGTGGGTTCAAGCCCAGCCCCGGCCAAACTGCAACAACAACAAAAAAATAGCCAGGTGTTGTGGCGGGCACCTGCAGTCCCAACTACTTAGGAGGCAGAAGCAGGAGAACCACTTGAACCCAGGAGTTGGAGGTTGCTGTGAGCTGTGATGCCACATCAGTCTAGGAGGGAGATAAAGTGAGACTGTCTCTACAAAAAAAAGATTACCCGCTAAGTAAAAAATATACTACAACAGAACACAAATATATGTATACAGGGAGACCAATTAGTAAGCTATTGCAATTATCCAGGCAAGAATGGTGGTGATCTGAGAATTAAGTGCTCAAATACGTGTGTTTCATTCAAACATAATTAAGTGGGTTCCAATCAATGTATCATATAAGCAAACCCTAAGAAAATACTAGTAACAATGTAATGGGTCTCCAATTCCCTTACTAGGATCTATATATTGCCAAGATATTTCATGTAAATAAGTAAAGTCTGTTATTAAGTTTTCCACCATTCTATAACTTTTCCCTACGAAATTTACACTTATTTACTTCTATTCCCATACAAGTTCATATTACTTTAAAATGATGTAGTGAGAGGAAATGGAAAATTTTTTCTAAGTCTATATGTCCTTAAAGTCAGTGATGACCTTTTTCCCCGGTATATTTCAAAAGATGTCTCTTTTCAAAAATTAAAATCAAACATGTAAGTAAGCTATAAACCATCTTTTACACTAAAAAATAAATAAATAAATACCGGGCACCGGTGAAATTGTTTTCTGTATCTTCCTATTTCCAAATGTTACTATTATAAAGATGACTGATCTTCATAGAGAAATTATTAACTTACAGGTTTTTCAGGAAGGGCTAAAATCTATCTCAATCTCTGCCTGCTTTCTTTCTGGCCTAGAAGACTTACAAGCAGCAACCTGAGCGGTAAGGGGACAGTTACCTTTAAGCAAACCACTGAAAAGAACAAATAAAAAGAAAATGTAAATTCCTTGTCTTTCCATTTCATTAGCTGTCTTTCAAAATTTGTTCCAGAGAGTCCCTAACAAACCATGGGGTATAAATATCAGGCCTCAGGATTGGGAACACCAGTAAAGAGTCTGTCTCCAACCTTGCTGTAGGAAAAACTGGTAAGTGGGTCACTAGCAAAGTCTTGAAATAGACTATTCTAAGCTCCATTATTTCGCTTCCAAGAAATACAGTTGACAGCGTCCTTTCTGATTCACGCACACAAGTTTCAACTTGCTGGGCTTATCAGTGTTGCTGGAAGGGCTTCATGTGTTTCTCACTATAGGGATTCTGTGTTTATTGATTTCTGTGTATCTCAAAAATTTCATAATGACCCACGTACAACATTCACTTCTACAATACCTTGTGAATTTGGCTGCACTTACCTTTTTTCTCTTTGTCCCCCATAAATTCACCCAGCCACTGACCACGACTGAGAGGCATTCTTCCTTTCCGTCTTTGGGATGCTGCCCCAGCTCCCTACTCCGGCTGCCTCTCTTTCTCAACTCTCTTTCCTCTCTCACTCCCTCTCTCCTTCTAAGAATATAAAATTAAATCTATACTTTTACATCCTAATCTTAGTCTAGAGAAATTCTTTTTTTGTCTCACACAGAGGACCTACTGAACTTTCCACCCTAACAACTATCAAAAGTCTAGTAAACTTTATTATTTCTTTCTATTCCTACTTGGTAATTTGTCCTAGTTTCCTTTTCATGTCATTTTATTACTCAAATTTATAGATAAAAATACATCCTACTAGATAAATGCTCAACTTTCATGAAAGAAGAGAAGCACTAGTAAAAAGATATTTTGGTTGAATGGTACTAAATAATTAAACTTCATGATTTTTTTTTTAAGTACCTTTCTACTATTAGGGACCAAGTTGAGGTTTTGCGTCATAACCTTTTTCTGCCCTAAAGAATTATTGTCCAAAAGATTGCAACTATTAAAGGCTTCATAAAGGATTTACTACAGGGAAAGTTTAAAAGTTCTAGCCTCCTAATAACTTTAGGACCTATTCTCCACAATTAAAAAGAAAACTTAGGGTTTCTATACATTTACTTGATAAACCTTTCATAATAAAAGGTCATTTATTTATTTAAATATCCAATGTACTCCATACTAATATGAAGTCAATATATAAACAATGACATGCTCCTAAGAACAATAAAACAGTAATTAGTCCAGTTTGGGTGTAGAGAGAAGCGGAAAGGAGGAAGAGGGAGGACGTTTAAAAAAATGTCATTTCGTAGCAAAAATAATTCTTTACAACTTTAAGCTCTCACACATTTTCTTATTTATTTTGATACAAAACATCAAATTATCTGAGAACGGCCTAATGCTTAATAACTCTAACAAATATAAAAATCACCTTTCAAAACCAAAAATGGAAAAATTACTTACTAAAATATAAATATCCTAACAGAAATGTTATTTTGCAGGGGTTTTCTTCGTAAAAACATACGCAATTAGTGAGTTAACGATGGCTAAGCAAGGCAGAATGACAGAAAGAGAGGAATCCAGATCGCTACAAAAGACTTACCTTCGGATGTTTTCCACTGTTTCCATAAATCCTCAACAGTTATATGCTTATCTTCTCTGTGCAAATGACTGTGTTTATTAGTAGCATCTTTATATTTCATATCTTCTCTAATAAACTACAGAAAAGAAAACACTAAGTTAAACATACTTAAATTCACTATTTTAGTCTCAATAAACTGAGAAAAAGATAAAATCTGATATTCAGTAGGTGACTATTTTCAGTTAACAACCAGCATATTTTTGGCATTTCATAGTCACACTCTTACATGTTTATAAAATGTATTAACGAAGTGTGTTCTACTGTGATTATAATAGCAATGACAGTATGTAAAAGTACTTATTCAATTCTCATTATTTACCAGATACTATTCTTAGTTATATAATAAATATGTCTACATACTTGTCCCTCAATATCTGTGCATTATGCATCCATTTAACCACCTGCAGATCAAAAATATGCAAGGAAAAAATGGCTGCAACTGTACTGAACACATAGACATTTTTTGTCATTATTCCATAAACAGTAAAATACAGCAATTATTGAAATAGCACTTACTTTGTATTAGAAGTAATCTAAACATGATTTAAAGTACCTGAGAGGATGTGTGTGGGTTATACATAAATGCTACACTGTTTTATATAAGAGACTTGAGAATCTATAAATTTTAACATCTGTGGGGGAACCAATTCCCTCAGGATGCCAAGGACAACTGTATCTACACCCACTTGTGTTCACATACATGCATACATACATACAGAGAGACAGCAACAGTCTTGTAACTTTATGACAGTCTTATAAGAAAAGTATTATTTATCCCCATTTTCCAGATGAAAAACTAAGGCCCAAAGAGGTTAAATAATTTTCCCAAGGGTGAAAAGAATGGCAAACAGCAAAGATAAAATTTCAACCCAAGCCATTCAGTTACACACAACAGTATAATATACTACTTCAATATTACTGTATATATGTTTACCAAATACTCAGTGGTAAGAATATGTATTTCAAAACATAATAAATATTAATCTTCTTGATTATTGTATATTTTCATGTTCTTGTGGTTTTCAAGCTATTACTTATAATTGAAGGACATTTGATTATGGTGTTTAGAATTTTTTACAAAACTAAAATATAACCTCTGTAACTCTTACTTTAAAATACATGTAGAGAGAAAGCACTAAAATTATCTTTGCTAAAAACCAAGCAGTTTTATAATTACTTCTTCAGTTGTTTCCTACTATCTAACAAATAAAAAGTGCACTCCTTTTTATGGTTTACATATCACTCGTTAATCTTGTATTTGATAACCTTTTAGGCCTTACCTCTTTACATTTTCTCCATATAAACTCATAATTCTACTTAAATAAAACGAATCCGTTTTTTAAACTTTTTATGCTTTCTCTATCTCAGCATTTCTGGTTTTTCTTGTTTTATTGTTGTTTTAATTGGTATATTTATTAGTTTTTAACTAGTTCCAAAAATAAGATCATATAAAAGGTGATTTCTGAAATCCACAATGCAGAAAGTGAAAAACCCCCATGCTCCAAACATCAATGGCATATTTTTCTGATTTTTACATACTGACAATGAATATCATCTTCAGATGAAAGACCAAATTTTGTTTTTGAATAGAACTATTCTCTACTGAAACTAATAAAGAATATTTTAACAGCTATATAACACTGAGCAAATCATGTCACTTTTCTGATCTCCAAAGGCTTTAGGTGTAAAATGAAGAAACAAGCTTCTAGGATCAATAACACTATTCAATATGTGATCAGCAGACTAGTTGGTATCTATCAGCAAACTGATACTAGTCTAGAAGATGTCTAAAAATTGAAAGTAGCCATTTAGGAACTTTTATGGCAATCAGCAACACTTTCAAAGCATCTCAGTTAAGTATGTGACAAATTAATTTACCTTGCAGATCTTGTCCACAATCTACTAAGAATTAAAAATCTGGTCCTTCATCATCCACAGTTTGAAAAGCACTAATCTAAAAGATCTATTCTAGCATGTATGTATTCTTTTGTTATAAATAGTACCTTACTCCTTTTTTCTCTATGTCTCTTTTTTAAGCATAGTTCATTAAGTATGAAATGCCTGGTTTCCTTAAGTACTAATTTTGACACTCGACACTTCGTGTTTTATTTTTATTGTGAAGGTATATTCTCATTCTTTCAAACACACATTTTGGCTTATGATTATTTTTCAGTTTTTTTTTTAGAGCAATTTTTGGTTGTTCTAAAAAACCAAGGAGAAGTCAAAAATTCACATTATTTTCAAATATGAGTTCTGTCATGGAACTAATGCAGCATTGGCAGTTCAAAGTATCAACAAAGTGCTTTGGGAAAGATGTGGTTAATGAACTCACAGAACTCCAGCGGTTTGAGAAGTTCCATTCTATTGACTTTAGTGTGAAAAGGAGCCACCCAATTGACCTGAGACCCCCGTGGATAATGATGTACTGAAACATACAATGGAAATATGTCTATCTCAACTTACGTGTAAGTCAGCAGCAAGGTCTGACATTATTCTAACAATAATGGACCATCTGAAACAAGTCGGCAAGGAAAAGAAACCAGGTAGATGGGTTCCACATGAATTAAATGAGCAGAGGAAAAATAATCTCCAAGCTTGCCTTTCTTTGCTGACACAACATAAAGGTGAACCATTTCTACACCATATTGTTATGAGTGATGAAAGACGGCTTCTTTAGACAATCACAAGTGTTCGCACAATGTTTGGATAAAGATGAAGTGCTGAAACACAGTCCCAAACCGAATATTCACCAAAAGAAGCTATTGGTGTCTGTTTGGAAGTCCAGCACTGGTATTGTCCACTACAGTTTCAACAAAGCTGCTCAATCAATAATAGTGGATGGCTACTGTAACCAATTAGATGAAATGGTAAGGATGCTTGTGAGGAAGCAGCTAAGGTTAGTCAACAGAGACTGGGCACTCTTCTTTCAAGACAACACTCAACCATATGTCAGACAAACAACTCTGCTCAAACTACCAAAGTGGGACTGTCATCCACCATATTCAGCAGACCTTGCACCAGTTGACTACCCCCTTCTTTCAGACTTCGGAGCACTTCTTGCAAGGAAAAATACTGAATTCTCAACAAGTTGTGGAAAACACCTTTTGTGGTTCTCGTAGCTCCAGGCCTCTTCACTGCTGGCATAAACAAGCTACCATTAGGATGACAAAGCTGTGTTAGTGGTTTAGGAATACTATTTGATTAACTGTACTGCTTCTTATTTGAGATACAATACACTAAAAATTTCATTCAAAATCAGATATTTCATATTTAATGAATATGAAATTCATTGGCCCAGCCTCTCCTGCCATCCCTCCTATTCTTGACTGACATCTTCAAAATCCAGTGGAAATACACAGCAAAATCACTGCCACTGAAATGCTCAGAAACTACCTCTCACCTGGAAAAGGTCCAAGAGCTGGAGAGAAATTCTAAGCTGAAAACCATGATGAGGAACATAGCAAGGAGGAAGTCTTGGAAATGGTCCAATCAGTTGGAACAAATGGCAACTGTTTCATTTACGTGATACACATTAAAAAACCATGTCCTAAATAATTCTCAGCATCAAATGAACACAAAGAACACAAAAGTAGAGTTCTGTAGATTCAGGATCCATATATTTCAGAAATAAGCTAATTTCCATATAGACTAGATGTGGTATTTGTAGCTATTCACCTACTTTGGAAAGACCAGAATGAGTTTGTGATTATATGCTGAACATGTACTTAAAAAAATAAAAGATTATCTCAAAAAAAGCAAAACATTTTCAAAAGCTTATGAAGATACCCATAGCTCCAGCAGTACCTTTGGCTCAAAGGAGTAGGGCACCTGCCCCATAAACTGGAGGTGGTGGGTTCAAACCCAGCCCCGGCCAAAAACTACAAAAAAAAAAAAAAAAAAAACAACTACATCTCATGTGTTATAAAGAAACTATCTCCTCCTAAAAAATTGGGTAAAGACTGAATAAATACACTGAATTAAATCTTCCCTGGAATTACCATCTAAAAATATCTCTGTTTTAAAACAAGACCACAGGATATCACCATAACTCTTTAACAGACCACACAGAATAAAAGTATATTCTGTATCTCACAGATCTTCAATATGTTGATCACAGAAAGTGACTAGAAAACACTATAATTAGAAATACTTTATGTTAAAGCTAAATTGGAAAATGTTTAACTGAACCAAACACACTAGAAATCATTAGCTTCCATTTAACTCTCATCCCAACATCCTACTGAGGGAGAAAGCACACAACTCCACCTGTTCAAACTTTTCAAAACTCAACAGAAAACTGCTAACTTTAGACATGAGGCAAGCTAGCTAGAGAAATTTTGAGAATGGTCACTAATAACTGAAAATGTATGAAGAAAAGACATATTTATTGAAATCCTTGCATTGAAAGAAATCTGAAAATAGAATCCGAAGTTCAGTGAAGTTAATCTTCAAATAATGTACAGCAAATAATATAGAGTTCCTTGGTGAACATGTCCAATTATATGCAAATCCACTATGGAAATCCTAAATTGACAATACAAATAAAGGTGGTCACTAAACCCAGTTCTCCTTACACACATCATGTGACCTAACAATTTAATCTAAGCCCCTGTCTCCTCACCTAGAAAATAGGGATATCATTTGTCCTAACCCCCTCAAGAAAAATACTTCTACAGATAATATAAAACAACATATATACTTTATAAACCATAACATCATAATCACATAGGTTAGGTTATCTAAAGATAAGAGAATTTACATTACACCTCCCTGATATATCATATAGCGTAGTACTTGACCTCATGACCACCAAAACCCTACCTAGAGTAAAACTGCCTTCAAAAACTATGCGGTCAGTGACTGTAGCACTATATCCTTAAAGAAATTCTAGCAGGCCAAACACTGGGTGCATTCACAGAAAATTTAGGCTTTTTATAAAAATCTTCAGATATAGGCCTGGCACGGTGGCTCACTCCTGTAATCCTAGCACTCTGGGAAGCCAAGGCAGTGGATCTCTTGAGCTCACAAGTTCAAGACCAGCCTGGACAAAAGTGAGATCCCCGTCTCTACTAAAAATGAAAAACTGAGGCAAGAGGATCACTTGAGTCCCAGAGTTTGAGGTTGCTATGAGCTATGATACCATGGCACTCTACCAATGGTGACAAAGTGAGCCTCTGTCTCAAAAAAAAAAATCTTCAGATATAAACACTTAGTCACCTTTTTTGTGTGGTAAAATTTCTACTCTCTTTGCAAATTTCAATTATTGTATATAATACAGTATTTTAAACTATGGTTGCCAGTTGTACATTAGATCCCCCAAATTTATTTCATAACTGACAATTTATAACCTTTGACATGTGAAGTTATAGGACTTTACGTAATAACCACTTCACAATGTATACATATCAAATCACTATGTCATACACTTTAAATGTATACAATTTTTATTTATCTATTATACATCAATAAAACTGGGGAAAACTGTTTTTAAAAGAAAGAAAATGTTGGAAAGCCAAGAAATATACTCAAAAAAAAAAAAAAAGAAAAGAAAAGAAATTACACAAATACCAATGAAAGGGTTAATGAGGATTATTTTAACATTAAAAAACACTACATTATTCTAAAGAACAAAAAGACAAAAAATAATCAATTATAAGAAAGAAAAAGGAATGTAAAAAATCCTCAGTGTAGTTGTCATTACTATAAAACAAGCTGTACAACATGAAAAGGCTCAGCATAATATTAGACTGACACAGAGTCAAGCTTTACTAATAGTACAAATCTTGGCATAAAACTTATCAATTTAATAGCAACTTAGTGAGGGAGCAAGACAAAAGATAAAGGCAAGTACAATAGAAAGCAGATGGTATATGCCATATGGTGAGGGCAATTACAAGGCCCATTTGCCTGGACAGTCCTTGTTCACACCTGTTTGTTGTTCTGGTGTAATTATTAATAGCACTCTCTTGGACTCTCACAATTATCCCAGTTTGAATGATAAATTACATAGGAACCCTATCTATAAAAATAATATAAGGTTAACAGTGTTGATGTTATAGTAGAGGCAAAATTTTATTTAATTCATTTGTGAAATGGGAATAAACAGATTCCGTACTCAAGCAAATTCAAACGTCTTTTAGAAGATAAGACAACAGATGAAGTATACTAAACTCTCTCTCTATATATATATATTTATAATATATTTATAATTACATCAAAGGCAGTATCATTCTGTGCTCCTAAAAACACTCAGGGAAGGAGGGAGAGGACGGAGCAGGACTCGCAGTGCCCAGGGCAAGAGCTGAAGCAGGAAGCCCGAGGTCCTGATTCACACCCCTGCTCCTCTGCCCTCTTCCAGTCTATCACTGTTTAATATGATGTTATTGCTGAGGTAGGTTAAAAACTAATGAAACAGGAATGAGAAAAGATTTTTCTAAATGAAAATATACAATTACCATGTGATCTAAGGGAAGTTGAAATAATTTGAGAAAAGGGCTAAATGATTCACCAGTTGAAACAGAGGTATGGATGGAATGTCTCGTGCTGCAGGATACCATAAGATAATTTCCAGTTTTGGGCTCTTCATAGACAGATCTCGTATTATAGGGCAATCATTCACAGTTTATAACAAGATTGCATTTAATATTGTATACTTATCATTTGAAGTATACTCCTTTCTACAGAAACTGTGTTATGGTGGTTAACGTCCTAGTTCATCACAAAAACCTAATTAATCTATATGTATTATACTTGAACTAAATGCTACCAATGTTGTTTCTCAAACAGTCAATAAGTAAGGCACCCTCAAAAACAAGGGACCCCACTATAATAAATCAGAATTTGGGGACAGAGGTGAGATGCAGGGGTATACAATCTTTTGGCTTCTCTGCCCAGACTGGAAGAAAAATTGGTGAGAAAAAAAAAATTTTAAAGGTACATACATATGTACCTTCATGATATCCACAACCGGAGATACAGTCCTCATATAATCTGCGCTCAGACCACAGTTTGGACACTGCTAGATGGTAAGAAATGATAGGATAAGAGAAAGTTTTCTGGTTTCTCTGGTGGTTGCTTTCAGGGACAACAAATATATAACTAAAAATTAGTTCTTATCAAATTGATAAGATAATTCAGTAACAGTTGGTAAATGAACTGGAAAAGCAAGAGATGGAGGAGGAAGTCCAGTGAACAGGTACAACATAAGAGCCAGGTTACTCAACTACATAAATGCTGAGGCAGGATAGAAATTTCACAATTTAAGAAATACTCGAGTTATAACTATAAAAATAAAGAGACATTTTCTTAAGATCTGTCTCAAAAGCTTACACAATGGTTCTTAACTATATACATTATAGAAACACCTTAATTTAACCAAAGCTAAGAATCCTCCCTATAGAAAAAATACAAACAGCTCTGCTTTATAACAATTGCACATCCATGATTTCTTGTAGGACAAAGAAATTCTTAACGTGGTAAATGTAAAATCACAAAGTACAGGGGATGAAAACAATGTCATTTTAAAGAGCATCACAGTAGCCAAATATATAATACTATGACTAATCTGATAAAAACTATTATAAAAGTATAATGTAAAAACTATAAAATTTATTAAGGTGCAAATGGTAAGTCATGAACCATTTTTTCATCAATCCAATCATAAGAAAGTAAGATTTGTAATTATACTGTGTAATCATAAGCAGTCAAGGTAAAGCACTTTCAGCTACCATCAGTGTCCCGAAGATTAACCCAGAGGTTTTCAAACTTCACCTGACATCAGAATCACCAAGAGACTTAGTAAAACAGATTGTCAGGTCCCACCCCCAAGCTGCTGATTCCTTAGAGCTGAGGTTGGGGTCAGAATTTGCATTTCTAAGAAGTTTTCATGTGAAGTTAATACTGCTTGTCCAGGGAGCATAATCTGATTTATTCCTTGGAGCAATTTCTCATAATTTTGCCAACTCCCTTTCATCCACTTCTCTCCCTTGAGGTCCAAGGATTTGGCTGCAAAGGTCTTTGTCCTTCCTCATTCTGCTGGCTAAATACAAACTATTAGAGTTCCCCAAACGTTTATCTACCTTGCTTTTAAAACATGAATATAGCTTCTATATCAACTTGACTGATTTAACCTGAATAGAGAAGAGATAACCAAAATGACAAATGATTATTTTGTGCTCAATACACTATTAAATATCAAAATGTCTTCAAAGAAACTCCAAAAGATGACTTTCACCCACAGACAGGTCTTTCTTCGAGAGACTCCTCTTTATAGGTATCCAAAAATCATTACTTCTAAGGTATCTTTGATAAATAATTAGGCATTCACATTCCAGATATAAATTAAATTTTAAAATCAATAAAATTTGCAACCAAAATACAAAGTCAGTGACAAATCTAAAGGAAAAGGTTTTTTCCCAAAAGATGGAATAAAATATAGAGCATAATCATGTCTTTCCATATGAAAATAATATATATCTAAATTTTCTATCTCACTCATTCCCTGCCTTTTTTTCTAACTTAGTATTAATAGAAGTAAGTGGGCTTTTCTTATAGGCATCACAGGTATCAGAACTAAATTAAATTATAAAAAGCAGAAGAGCCATTATAAGGTCGGTAACTGATGTGCTTTATGTTGAAGAAACGTGTATAATAGTGACAGTGGAAATCAGAGAATAAATACAACAATGAGCAGTGTCTCTGGAACTTGCCTTCTTAAAAAATTTTCACAGTTGTCTGTTCTTATAAAAATAGACTAAAGTCTATGTAACTTACGACCTTGATTTACAATTCACTAGTGCAGTGGTCTCCAAACTGTGTGTGGCCCAGACCCAATAGGGATGTACAATCCAATCTATTTCAGAAAGTAAAAAAAATTAGAATTTCTATTTACATTTAATTTTACCTCACTTTTTATTTTATATTTTAATTACACCAAGAGTTTATACTAATGAGGTCAACTTAAAGAGTAGGGCCCCTAAATAGCTTTCAAATAAGGCTGGTCACAAATGATTTAAACTTTCAGTGCCACCCACTGACCTCCAAGAAGATGGAGCTCTTTAAAAACTCTTACAACAAGAGCTGCCATGAAAATATTAACTCAATGGGAGGGTGGAATACATGGAGGAAATATGGGAGCTCTGTGCCCTTCCCCTAAAGTTTTGCCCTCATGCCTTGCCCTATGCATTTTTTCCATTCGATGTTCCTAAGTTGTGTATTTTATAACAAACTAGTTAAATGTAAGTAAAATGTTTTCCTGAGTTCTGCAGGCCATTTTAGCAGGTTATCAAACCTGGTAAAGGGTTCATGGAAATTCTGGATTTATACCCAGTGTCAGAAGTACAGGACTTGTGACGGCATCTTGTAGGGTTGAGTCCTTTAACCTGGGGGAGTTGACGCTCACTCCAAGTAGACACTGTCAGAATTAAGTTGAATTGCTGGACACCCAACTTATGTCAGAGAACTGGACAACTGACGGTTGTCAGAAAGTATCCTAGAATAATCTTTGAATTGATATGTAAGTTAATAACAAAATATATTATGTCTACTATTAAAACAAAGAATCTAGTCCTTATTCTAGGCCCAAGATAAACCAACTGTCAGTAAGTTAGTGTGTAACTTCTGAAACATAACCATCCAAAACTACTACAGATTTATAAAGTAAAAATACACACCCATCTTTCCAAACATACTATAATACTACAACTCTCAAAGTTAATCATAGTGCTCCCTCAATCTCACCTTTCACTCAACTGCAAAATAATCCCTCAGAATTACTATGTTTTCTAACCTTTAATCATGCTATATAGAATCTAAGTCCTCAACAGTACCAAAATCAAAGGAAAAAGGCCAGGCGTTGGTGATTCATGCCTATAATCCCAGACCTATGGAAGGCCTAGGCAGGATCACCTGACCTCAGGCTTTCCAAGACCCCGTCTCTAAAAATAGTTGGACATTGTGGTGAGTGCCTGTAGTCTCAGCTACTTAGGAGGCTGAGGCAAGAGGATCACTTGTACCCAATAGTTTGAGGTTGCTGTGAGCTATGACGCCACAGCACTCTATTGAGGATGATGAAGTGAGACTCTGTCTAGGGGGGAAAAAAAAAATCAAGGGAAAACTTTGTACCATCAGTGTAATTACACAAAAATCTATCCTTTCCACATAGAAGCACAGGAACAATGTTAAAAGTTACCCTAACTTTTAATTGCTGGAGAAAATAAGGAAACTGCACAAAGCACTCATCTACTAAACACTGCCTAACCTCAAGACTTGATGTGAAATTTGTTTGACAAAGCTCATCTTATATTGTAAGTGACTAAGAAAATGTGCAAAAAGAAACCTAGAAATTCTACTTATCCTACAGAATGATTTATCTCTATACAGAACTAACATATTTAACATTTAAATTCTTAAAACACCTAAACTGACCACTAAATTAACCAATTAGATAATCTTGGAAGGATTAGAAAGAGTAATTCATCACTAATAGTTCAGATCATTATTATTATTAAAAAAAGTAATTTTATGGTTTGATTCTGTGTGTTTCAAGAGAATGAATAAAGATAATGACATTGAGAGAATTAATTATCTACTCAATATAATAAAGTGGCCTATAATAAATGACTAGCTTATGTTGCTCTCTACAGATGATAAAGATCTAGACAATCCATTAATTTCATCTCACTCACTGAAAAGTACAATTTTGATATCATTGAGACTGAGCTCTAACCAACATGACTTAAACACAATAAAAAGCAGAAATTAATGGGCTCAGAGACATTAAATATAAGGCTAGAGAATTAATATCTGATCTAATAACCAGTTAAAAATCACTGTAAGTTTCTTAGCTAGAGAAAAACACTCTGTAAGTGATAATCATGATAGATTAGAAAGGAATAACTTAGAAGGCAATAATGTAGGCATTAAAAAAAAAAAGCTAAATTAAAAAAAGCAAATAACTAGAGCAGATAAGAGGTATTGACAAAAGGAAGGAAAAGGAATAAATTTTAAGAACATAAGAGCTTATTTATAGCAGGATTGCCAAACTACAGCATGCAATTCAAATCCACCCTGCTGCCTATTTTTGCAAATAAAGCTTTATTAGAACACAAACATGCCCATTAGTTTATGTATTGTCTATGACTATTTCACACTACAGTGGTAGAGTAGAGCTGAGTAGTTACAACAAAGACTAGAGGGCCCACAAAACCTAAAATATTTACTACTGGCTTACATTAGTTTAGTAGGACTACTGTAACAAAGTACCAAAAACTAGATGGCTTAAAATAACAGAAATTTATTCTCTTACAGATCTGGAGGCTAGAAGTTCAAAATCAAGGTGTCAGAAGACTCATGCTCTCTCAAAGGCTCTCAGGGAGAATCCATTCTATCCCCTTCTCTTAGCTTCTGATGTCAATGGCAATTCCTTGACATGTAGCAGAATAACTTCAACCTCTGCCTCCACTGTCACATGGTCATCTTTTCCTGTGTGTCTGTGTCTTCACATAGTATTATTCCCTCTTACAAGGACACCCGTCATATTTGATTAAGGGCCTTCTCTATTCTAGTATGACTTCATTTTAGCCATTACATCTTCAATGATACAATTTCCCAATAAGATCACATTCTGAGGTAATGAGTGTTAGGACTTCAACAAATGTTTCTGGAGGACACATCTTAACCCACAACTTGGCCCTTTATAGAAAAAGTCTGCCAACTCCTACTTTAAGAGAATAAGAATTGAAAGGATGTAGGTCTACACGTGTCATTGGACAGGGAGACATTTAAAATAAGAACTCTTGTGCAATAAGTGGGCTGTGGAGAGGGAGGGAAGGGGAGGGAGAGGGTAAGGAGAGAGAGGATAAATGGTGAGATCACACTTGTGGTGCATATTTGAAGGATGAGGAGAAAATTTCTAAATACGGATCAAAATTGTTGTCACTTAGTAAATGAGAAAATATCATAAATGTTATATCAATCAGGTTGATAAAAGTATCTCCGATTGTATGTGAAGCCCGCACACTGTACTCCATGACTGAATTGTTGTACACAGCTATGACTCAATAAAAAATAATTAAAGAAAAAAAAAAGAATCAACTTGACTCTAGCATCTACAGGTGAAACATCACATTTTACTAACCCGCATACACATCCTTTTAGGTTTGACAAAAGCCTTATAAATTCTACTGTATAATACACTTTCTTATAGCTCCCTTCTACATCACTTGTTGTTCATTCACCATTTTCTTTGCTAGGTATTTCTCCTCTGTTCATCTTAAACATGCCAGAGTTGACCAAATCTGTCATGGGCCCCATTTTTTCTCTATCCACATATATATCCTGGGTTTTTGCAAAAATTCTTATAGGTATAGATTAGACATATTTATTATAACAACTCCAAAATAATTATTATTTGTCCAGGTCTTTGTTCTGACTTAGAATTAGATACATATACAATAGGCAACTTGACACTTCCACTGGATGTCTCTTAAACATAACATGCTCAAAATGATATTCATAAATCATGTTGCCCATACTTGCTGACCCCTCCAGTTTTCCCCTTTTGAATAAATCTCTGCACCATCACTCAAAAAACCCTGGAGTTATTTTAACTTTGTTTTTACTTTATACCAATATCTGCATATCCAACCTATCAGCTAGCCATGCTTAAGTATATCTTCAATATGCCTCTTGTATCTCAACATGCACTATTTGAGTTCACTATCATTTGTGTCCTGGACTTGAAAAATAGACTCCCAATTTCTCTATTTGCTTCTTCTTTTGCTCTTCTACATAATCTGGCCTGCACAGGCCTTTCTGGTTTCATCTTTATCTCCTGTCTGTCTACACACTACACTGGTTTCCTCCCAGTTTACTGAACACATTACACATGTTCCATCAATGTTCCCTCTGCCAAGAATCCTCCCTGCCCCACCTACTTCCACTCTCTATGAGTAGCTAGCTCTCATTGACCCTTGGGGTTTCGTTTCAAATATTACCTTCTCAGAAATGGTTTTCTTACATTATTTTGTCATCTTGTGTCCAGAAGAAATATGTATTAAGCTAAACCAGCTGTAGTAGTTCACAATTTCTCATTTTCTGTCTCTCTCCCTGATTCTCACCCACACACATATGCAAAGGAACCCAGAATACTAATTTTCAATGTCCACAATGATCTCCAACAAACTGTGATTCAGTTTTTAACTTACCTTACCATAAACTGCTGATTATTGCTTTCTCAGAGGTTTTTGCACCGATATCTCTACCCCTTCCTTCATTGGGATTTTTGAAAAAATGTTCAACTCACCAGAACTTCCACCTACAATATGCTGTAAATCATATGGGTTGTTGGATCTTCCATAGATCTTGTTACTGGATTCATACCACATGCACAATTCACTACAGTTGGTTATACCAAGGGGAATAGCACCAGCTTCCTTTAGTAATGCCACCACAGTGGCATCTGTCTTAGAAATGGTATCATGATGGTCCATGAGGCCAGAAGAATTGGGCATTCCTTTAAGGGTCACAGAAAAGAAAGTGAAAATAGTCTTAAATAAATATAAAGATTGGAACTATTTATTGAGTACCTACAATGAACCAACACAGCTATTATTCTAGGTAGTTTCCTTACAACTAAGACATAGCATGGGTTATTGAAAATTGTGCAAGCTTTGGAGTCAGACAAGAATTCAAATTCTAACCTATACCTAAGCAACTATTCACACTTTGAGAAAAATCAAAGTCTGATACAGGGAGGTGGAGAAAGATGGTGGTTGGGACAGACGTATAGCTTATCTCTCCCTAGTCATCAGGTGAGAGGGAGGGGGCTCTGGATCTTTCCCCACGTGGATTATTGGAGTGGATAGACAGCTGGAGATGCATGGCAAATTGGTGGATTGCTGTGTTTGAGGTGCAATTCAAAACCATAGACTTTGCTGTGGAGTTTTTCCCCTGCCCGGCCACGCCAGCCGGCAGCTGGCTCCTCCCTCACGGAGGAAGGCAGTTCACAATTCACAAAATCTAGTTGACGAAAACTTCAGTGAACTGTGGATTCCTAAGTGGACTTAGACGTCCAGAGAGGTGTGCCCCTCAGAGCCACGGAGGGCCGGGCAGCCCAAGAGAAAATTGAGGGGAGGGAATCCCACCTGGGAAACAAACATTTTGAATTGTCCAAAATGGCGGACACCTTTTCCCAGAACAGCAGAAGAAATTGAACAGTCCGTACCATCCCTGGTGGGGAATACTGGTGAGGTCTGGCTGTTCAGGCTGCATGGGGAACTGGGGCTCAATGGAGAGACTCTGAGTCTCGGCAATTGAGGAAGAGATCCCCACGTACTGCAGCTGTGGGAGCGGTGCCAGTGGCTAGAGTAGCGACAGCCAGCCCCTCTCCCACAGCCAATTGCAGTTGCCAGTTTGCGGGAGAAAATGGGAACAGAGTGGAAAGATTTGTGAAGCGTGGACTCCTGCACTGAGTTTGGAGGTCAGATAGGTGTGCCGTCTGGAACAGAGCATCCGAAGTGGGGTAACATTTAGGAAACAAACTTTTATACAAACTCCAAAAATGGCGACCAACCAGGTGGAGTGGTTAACCATGGTAACATTGTAAACTGTGAATCAGGTATAAGCCTGGGAACCACTCATAGTGCCACCTGATGTCCAGAAAGTATATTGCATTATAAATTTATTCCTACTAAAGTTGACATCTACCTCATGTGTATAGATGTGTATATATATATATACACACAAGAATAATATATTTTAGGGTGGTGCCTGTTTTTTTTTTTTTACCATCCTTTTCTTGGAAGAGCTATTGTTAATTTTTTATTTTTTATTTTCCTTTTAATTTTATTTTTTCTATTTTAATTTTATTTTTCTTTCTCCTTTCTTCTTTTTTAACTCTTTTACAAACACTACTTTTTTTTCTTTCTTTTCTTTCTCTCCTCCTCTTCTTGCCGTCTTATGGTTTCTGAGAATGCTTACATCAGATTTTTTAGAAGTTTTTTTCAATTATTTTACAATTATTATTTTTACCGTAGATTTGTTTTGTTTTGTTTTGTTTTTTGTTTGTTTTCTTTTATCGGTATGCCTTTGTGTTTCTGACTGTGCATGCATCTGTGGGCTTGTGTGTCTGGTAGCCTTTTTATCTATTTATTAGTTCATTTGGTCTCAATGTGATTGGTGTTCTGCTAAATCCTCAGGTTGGCTACTTTCCCTAACTCCAATTTTTACATCCAACAAGAACAAGGGGTAACAGGGTACAATGACTGATTGGAGCCAGGTCCCAACAGAGGCTCCAGTCTGAAGGGAGAGATAACAGCCATAAAGAACCCAACTGAACTGAACAAGAGGGGTTGAGATGAGAGATGAGATAGATAATTGCTCGTCTTCCCTGCTGAGGTGAGCTTCGACACCAAAGAAACTATTTTCAGTACAGATCTCATCCCAAAGAGGTTGTTGGCGGTCCCCTCCCCTAAGAAAGCTGCTTGCTCACTGTGTGATCTCTACTGGTGAGCAATAAACTGAGGCTCTCCTTCCTCACCCCACTGGAGGGAATTGCTGGAAGTTAGGACTCCTTCTCAAGAGAACCCCTACTAAGAGTCTAGGAACTCCCTTGTCTGGTAGGAAATTTGAACAAATGTTTTCCTTGCCCCCTTGATCGTTTAGTGTACCCTCACACCCCCAGCCTGGTAGTCTAGAAATCCAACTCCTCCAGAATCCAGATTGTCTGCATTTCTTAGCTAAGACCAGGTATTGCACAGATGGTGGCAGTACAGCTGTGCTGTAACTGTGAATCCAGTAACTGGACAGGAAGACATAGAGGGAAAGGTGACAGACCTGGCCTAAAGAAAAAGAGTATCTCAGCAGTAGACAGAGGCTTGGTTTCCTGCACTGCTGGTGGTGGCTTGGAAGCCACTGAGGTGCATTAACCTGAGGGGACGCACATCACACCCAACATCAGCATTAGTAGAGTGATCCTGCTGGGGTCTAACTCTAGAGAGTCATCTCCCCAAATCTGTGGCCTTCCAGAGGGAACCAGACCTTGCCCTATAGGGATTCCAGTACTACAGAACAGAGGCGACAAAGGTGCAGTGGCCAAGGGAGAAATTCTTTTGCTGCCTGGATATCCTCAGGTTTGGACTGAGCTCAGGTGGAACTTTCTTCACCTGCCATTGAGCACATGAGGCAGGCAAACCCCAGCCTCCCCTACTGGATGGTGATAGTCTGTGGTATCCACAAGGAGGAGACAATGACTTCACTTTGACTATGGCAACACATAGTCCTGCCACATTTCCTTATTCGACAGAGCAGGGTCACAGAGACTGGGTTAACAGGGACTGCCAGAGAGACTATCAGCGATTGGAGTTACCAGAGTCCAGTGGTGAAGGACAACCAAGCTGAGGTAAGAGGCATCAATCCCCTGGCTCTAAACTTCCTACTGGACGGGCATTTCTGACCCCTCAGAGCACCAAAGGTGCTCAAAACACACTCGAGTTGCCAATAGACTCCCAACATCTAGTTGCTGGAATCCTCTTGAAATCTCCAGCTAGAGACTTGGGGCTGTTGGAGACAATTGTTCTGGAAATCTCGACCTAGACAAATTATACGAGGACCCTCCAAGGTGGGTCCCAGGTATTTCTGTAGTGAGAATGTTTGATTGTCCCCTTACAGATAATACTGGGGGTGAAGGGATGCCCTAGTTGCTTGTATTTCACCAAAGCTGAGACTGCAACCCAAGTTTACTGATATACTAGGATTAGACAGAGATCAGCTGAATACAAGACAGAGCCACCTACCTCCCCTACACCAAGCAGGCCTGTAGAGTCACAGATTGTAATATTGTATAGTTACTTTGCAAAATTTTAGAGGAAAAGCTGCAGTCACCAGTCCCAGTTCCTAGGTGAAGGGCTGGTGAACCACAACCATAGAAATTTCGAGTCCAATTTCACCTGCCTGCTCATCTAGCTAAACGCTGAAAAACAATCATGGGGCGGAATCAGCAGAAAATCTCTGGAAACATGAATAAACAAAACAGTTCAACTCCCCCAAGGAATGACAAACCAGCCAATCCAGAGGATTCCATCCAAAAACAGATAGCAGAGATGTCTGAAATCAAATTTAGAATTTGGATTGCAAACAATATCAAAAAAATGGAAACAAAGATGGAGGTAGAAATTGTAGGATTAATTCAGAAGATGTCTCAAGAATTCAACCAATTCAATGACAAAATGATCAAAGATTTTGACACATTGAGACAAGAAGTTGCAACCCTCAAAGATCTCAGAAATACAGTAGAAGCCCTCAGTAACAGAATGGAGCAAGCAGAAGAAAGGATTTCTGACACTGAAGACAGAGCTTTTAAATGTTCCCAAATGCTCAAAGAAGAAAAATGGAAGGCAAAAACGGAACATTCTCTCAGAGAGCTCTGGGATAACTGGAAGAAAGCCAACATTCATCCTATAGGGATACCTGAAAGTGACGAACTGGCTTCACAAGACACAGAGTCCCTTCTTCTTGAGATTATGAAAGAGAATTTTCCAGACATACCTAGAGACTCTAAAATTCAGATAGCAGACAGTTTCAGAACCCCAGCACGACTCAACCCAAATAAGACATCCCCCAGGCACATCATACTCAACTTCAATAAAGTTAATATGAAGGAGAAGATTCTGAAAGCTGCCAGATGCAAGAAAACCGTTACCTACAAGAGGAAGAATATTAGAATAACTGCAGATCCCTCTGCTCCAACCTTTCAAGCTAGAAGGGTGTGGTCAACCACTTTTAACCTCCTAAAACAAAATAACTTCCAACCCATGGTCCTATATCCAGCTAAACTGAGTTTTATTTATGATGGAGAAATTAAATAATTTAATGACATCCACATGTTGAAGAAATTTGCCATAACTAAACCAGCTCTCCAGTATATTCTCAGACCTATCCTCCATAACGACCATCACAAACGTCCACCACAAAAGTAAACTCAAGCAGAAACTTTCGACCACATACCAAACTCTACAATGGCAAAAGGATCCAAAATACCCACTTCACATTTGAATGGCTTAACATTATTTTCAATTAACGTGACTGTTTTAAATTGTCCTCCAAAGAGGCACAGGTTGACTGACTGGATACAAAAACTTAAACCAGATATCTCCTGTATACAAGAATCTCATCTTACCTTAAAAGATAAATATAGACTCAAGGTGAAGGGATGGTCATCTATATTCCCGGCAAATGGAATGCAGAAAAAAAGCAGGTGTTGCACTCTTATTCGCAGATACACTGGGCTTTAAACCAGCCAAAGTGAGTAAAGATAAAGATGGACATTTTATATTTGCTAAAGGTAATAATCAAAATGATGAGGATTCAATCATTAATATTTATGCATGCAACCAGAATGCACCACAAATTATAAGAGAAACTCTAACAGACATGAGCAACTTGATCTCCTCCAGCTTCACAGTAGTTGGAGATTTTAACACTCCTTTAATAGTGTTGGACAGATCCTCCAAAAAGAAGCTAATCAAAGAAAGTTTAGATTTAAACATAACCATACAACATTTGGATTTAACAGACATCTACAATACATTTCATCCTAACAAAATTGAATACGCATTCTTCTCAGCACCCCATGGAACACACTCCAAAATCGAACACATCTTAGGTCACAAGCCTAATCTCAGCAAATTTAAAAGAACATAAATTATTCCTTGCATCTTCTCCAACCATCATGGAATAAAAGTTGAACTCAATAACAACAGGAATCTGCATACTCATACAAAAACATGGAAGCTAAATAACCTTATGCTGAAGGATAGCTGGGTCATAGATGAGATTAAGAAG